>JAODAL010053268.1:0-25416 GCA_025379985.1 Phyllomedusa bahiana | reverse complement strand
TTTTAAACATTTTACAGACGTTGATTTTTAAGCTTTTGTGTACCAGACAATATTTAAGTGGTGCAGGATATGTATAAACAAATAAAATGTTTACTCTGCAGCAACATTAGACATTAAACTGTTCCTACCAAAGAGACGTTTACTAAGTATGTAATTCTAAAATTTACTATCAGCCATATTATCATTATTATTATTTATTTTATAGCACCATTAACTTTCAGGAAGCTGTGTATCAGAAATACAAATAATCATATATTATAAAATAACACAAGCAAGTACAATAAACTTGAGCTTACTGAGAAACAGACTGGTACCAAAGGAGAGAGGACCATGACTGTGAGAAATTGTAACAGGGGTTAGGGTGAGAACTATTGGTGTTTCTGTTTTGAACAACAGTGACCCTGACCTGAAGGCCAAGAACCTCAACCACTAGGAAGTTCAACCCAACCAAGATTCATTTCCATCCAAGGCTGTATAGTGACAACTGCATGGGTTCTTTTGATAGCTAGCCACCACGGGTGGCAGAACAGCTAGTCATAAGCACTATGATTTGACAGTACAGAGTCCTATGGAGCACAGTCCCAAAAGCACCAAATTTTTGCTATCACTTTAAGGACAACTCACTATAACAATTATAGAACTACAAAAGCAGACCTATAATGCAATTGCAACGTATCATACATATCTCTAACAGAATGGAACAGCAGATAATAAGTGGAATGGGATGACTGGAAAATTGAGTCTGGCTTTTGCTAGTTGGTTATTGGTAATGTACAGCAGAGGTGTTGTCAGTTAAGGGCACGGCTACTGTACTCTACTGTACTCTACTTGCTGTACAAATGACTGTGCTCACTGAAGATGCAGATCACAAGAAGGCTGCTACACACAAGATGCCTCAGGGCTCCAGACACCTCAGGACAAGGCATCTTGATGCAGTAGGCAAATTGGACAGTAAGGGCATGTCCCCACGGCAAGGGTTTTCGGCCGGTTTTTCAGCCGGTTTTTCAGACCGCCTGAAAAACCGGCCGAAAATTAGCACAATTTTGCCTATAGAAAACCCGGTAAACAGTCCCCACTGCATGGTTTTCCACCCGGCGGTTTTTCCGCCCGCGGGCCGCTCACAAGACATTGAGCATGTTCATTCTTCCATCCGGTTTCTGTACGGAATATGAACAACTCAATGGGAGGGGGGAGGGCTGTTTTCCGCTTATCGCAGAGAAAAGCCGTCCCCCCCCTGCGGTCGTGGAGACGGCCACAAAACCGGACAAATACCGGCCGGTATTTGTCCTGTGCAGTGTGGACGCGGCCTAATGGCTCCACAGAAAAATAAAAAAAATTGGCTTTGAGGTGCGATATAAATTGCATGTTATCTTTATTCTGCAGGTCAGTATGATTCCAAATTTTTCTTATTTGCTTTCAGAACTATTTTCTGAGACCAATAACTTTTTCATTTTTCCATCTATGGAACTATGTGACGGCTAGTTTCTTGTGGACTGGAGTGTGGCTTTCATTGTTTTTTTTTTTGGATACCTATCACTTTATGATGACTTTCTATTCCAGTTTTTGGGGAAACAAAGCAACCAAAAATAACCCTGCAATAAATAAATCATATTTTTTTAGCCCAGTAATTCTTTATTCTTTTTTTATTAATTTGTAAAATGGGGGCATTTTGAATGTCTATGATCTTTTTTTAACTTTAAAAAAAAAAATTACTTATAATTTTAGTCCCTCTAGGTACTTGACCACTAAGAGGCATGATTACTTATACAATATACTATAATACTGATTTATTGCAGAATAATGTTCAGTTACAAGTCTCCAATCAACCTCCCCTCTGCCCCGGCAGCATTAAAAAGGGAATAAGAATTCTTAGCTCCTCACTACTTTGACTGCCATGACTGATCGACTGCTTCACAAGGTAGTGGATCGGGAGATGCAAGGGGAAGCCCCCCTGTATAACTGCCTAGATGCTGCGGTCATGTTAACTGTGGTCATGATTGGAATTATTTTCCATGAACAGCCTTGTCAAAAACCTCCCTCACCTGACACCTATATAGTGGTCTTGGAACATGAGAGCAGCCATCCCACCCAGCTCTTTAACTGCTCAAGAAAAAACATGACCTAAACTAGCTGCATTACAGCTACACTAAGAATATAAATGTGTGTTAGTGGCCTATTGATGCTGACACCAGCAATAATGGGTGCTCACTTCACCAAGGTCAAGCACCTCGGTGACTTATATCTACTGCCCACAATAGTCCCTTGTGCTTTCCTACACAGCCCTCCTCTGCCCAACGTCAGGGGTCTGGGCACCTTCAGCCATCAAGCAATGAACCATAGGGGCTCTGCATTTCTTTGCAGCTTGCGATCATGTGCTCCACTGAAAAATTTAATTTTTTTTTATACCAAGAACAAACAGGTGACTCGGGCATTGTTACTTTATTTTTTCCCCATTTCAGAGGGACATGAACCGATAATGTAAGGGTTCGGCGGATTCGATGGAACACCGCAAGCGATGATAGTTAAGTCACGCCAGAGAGCGGAGTTTAAGTAGTCCCCGGTATTCACCAGAGCCCGCCGCAAAGCGGGATGGACTTGCTGCGGCGTGAGGCTACCAGGTCGCTACCCCTGACGTGACTTGCCTGCGATGGCGGCCGGGGTAATGCGTGGTACAGAGACGTAATCCAGAGGCACAGTCGGGGACAGGCAGGAGGTCAGGGCGGGCGGCAGAGGTTCGTGGTCAGAGACGGGCAAAAGGTCAGGGCAGGCGGCAAACAGGCAAGGTCAGGAAACGTAGCGGAATGGACTGGTACACGGGTGATCAATACGGACTCCAACACTCTCTAAAGACACTGAATGCACACCAACAATCTGGTAGAGAGTGCAGGGGGCGTGTACAATATATAGTACCAGCGTCCGGGAATTAGCAAATTATCGGCGCACTGGCCTTTTAAATCCAGACCAGCCGTTGCACGCGCGCCCTAAGCAGCGGGTACGCGCGCGGCGGCCGGCACAGGCAGGAGCATGGAGCACAGGAGCACGGACGGGTAAGTAGACTGGCACTGGAGCAGGGGGATGGTCGCGGGCGGCCGGGGGATGGTCGCGGGGAGCTGCAGCACCCGCGCCGGACCCCCTGCGGGCATGGGGGCGGCTGTGGGGGGCGACGGCACCCGCGCCATCCCCCATGACAGATACCAGTCTATATTTCCGACCAGGGAGGTGGTATCGGAGAGAATTGAGAGCAAATTTAATGGTCAAGCAGTCTCTTTCAATTATTGCAAAATTACTTTCTGCTGGAGACAGCTTTCTGCTGGGATAACTCACGTTTATAACTTGGGACATTACCGCTCCTAGGCCTAACTCTGATGTATCCACCTGTACAGCAAACTCTCATGAAAAGTCAAGGGCTACATAGGGCTGATTTAAGCTTTTGGAAAGCCTCTTCAGCCACTGAGGATAATTTGAACATGGTGAATTTTGCTTCCTTTGTTATGTTAGCCGGGGTAATGCTATTTCGGCAAGTTTGAGGATAAATCTTCTATATTACCCCCCAATTCTCAAAAATGCTCTTACCTGTTTCTTTTTAAGTGGGTGGAGGCAGTCTTGGATAGCTTCTAATTTATTTATCTAGGGCTTTATCTCCCCTCTTCCTACAATATATCCCAAGTATCTGGCCTCTTCCATTAACTTTGGCACACTTACTTGGGTTTATAGTGAAGCCAACCTTCCTTAGCGTGTCCAAGACGACTTGGATTTTATTAAGGTGGCTGAAGATCGCTATGTCATGAAAGTAAGCAGCTGCATATTCTCTGTTGGGTCCATAGCTCTATGGAAAGTGAGGGGGGCCCCTTGCAAGCCAAATGGCATCCTGACATAATGGAAGGACTTTTCTGATATGGAAAATGCTGTCTTTTCCCTAGTTTCCTTAGCTAAGGGGATTTGCCAATACCTTTTAGTGAGGTCTAGGGTGGTAATGTACCGAGCTGGTCCTAGCCCCTCAATAAGCTTGTCTACCTGGGTAGTTATTGCAGACTCACCTAAGGGGTTAAACGAAAACTGTCAGTGGAATATATTTTTGTAATTAGTGTAGGTAGGTGCCCCATACCTATTTGCCCGTCGATTTTAGGTTCTAGGATACTATCCGTGAGGGATTTTGTACTAGTAAAAATATAGATAGGAATAGGAAATAGTAATAGCACTTTTCCTTAGCGGTAGTAAGCTTGTTCTGTAGGTTGTCTGTTTATATGTGTTTATTGTGTCATGTTACATGTTATGTTACATGTTGTATTTCATGAATTTGTTGTTTAGTATTGAGGTTATAGTTAATAGATCACTTACCTTGAGGTGGATACTATAAGAATGGCCCTCTTGGAAGCTACGTCACGCTTGAAAAGGGGGCCCTGGTCCCCCCGAAACGTTGCGTGATCGGGCAACATGGATCAACAGATGTAGGAACTGTTTGGGCTTGATTCCTTGTGTGGCGTGCTGGCGTCTCTATCCGTTCTGGGAGGATTTGCAAGATTGAGCTGAGTGTCTCGTATTTACATTGTGTCTATGCATGTTACGGTTTTTGAAGAAATAGCATTACATTGTTGCTTGATGTTTATAATAAATAAGAAGAAAGGATATTTCTATATCTGCCTCTTTATACAGCATTCAAATATTATGTGAGGACTATTTAAGCAAGTGGGGTCCTGCTTGTATGCTGTAGCAACACTGGGACATATAGTGCAATTTATAAATTGAGAGTTATTGTAGACCCGTCACTATCCAGTGGGCTTTGGGACTAGCACTATGGGACTGGACCACCCACTTTTAGATACCTCAGTAACTCCTAGCTTCATCATGCTCTGCACTTCCTTTGCAATGATTTTCTATATGGTTCTATATGGTTTTAGACTCACTGCTACATGAGGCTCATTAGTAATCTCGTGTTTGTTGGCCTGGTGCTTCTGTAAATAAGTCATTATTTTACTGCAACAGTTGTCTACACTGGTGTTGGGGGTGGGATTTCTTAACATTCCCTATCACCGCCTCTGTTTGGGAAAACAGAAAAGAGGCCTCTATGTTTTCATGGCCTGAGCAAGTTAACATGATAAATTTGATAGCGTTTTCTCCCACCTGGCTGATGGACCCAATAGTTAACTTCTCAACTATCTCATAGGGTCCTTGCCATTTTACCAGAAACTTGGTCTCCGCCTTGGATACTAATGCCAAATTCTATTCCCCTGGGCTTAACTGCCTCACACAGACTGACCTGTAAATGTTCTTGCTTGCACTTCTTTTGCCTAGAGGAGATACTCACAATACTTCATAATAGGGTGTTTCAGCGCTATCCACCTCTTTAATTGGGCAACATGCTCAATGACTCTTTTTTTAAGGCATAATTTTGCTCTTCCAGGTCTCCTTTTGCTATATCTAACAAACCTCGTGGGTGTCTGCAACCAAAAAGATGAGAACCCTGTGGAAGCCTGGGATAATCCCAATCCCATCCATTCTTCTCAATTACTTTTTAACATGGCCTCTAAGGTCTTATTTAATGTTCCACAAGGCCATCTATCTGTGGGTGATAAAACAGAGGTGCGTAGTTGGGTAATCCCTTACAATAATCCTGCATTACCCTCAACATTAATGGTGTCCCTTGGTCTGTCATGATCTCTTTAGGCAGTCCCGATCTGGAAAATATGTGCAATAATCCCCTAGCATATAACTTTTGCGGAGGCATTTCTCAGGGGTATTGCCTCTCGGTACCTGGTGGCATAATCCATGACAAACAGAATAAACTGGTGACCCCTAGCTGACTTCACAAGGGGCCCTACCAAATTCGTTGCTATTCTCTCAAAGTGTACCTCAATAATAGGCAATGGTATTATCAGACTGTGGAAATTCAGTGACCAGGGAGGTCACCTGGCAGACGAGACAGGACTGGTAACAATCCCAAATTTCTTGGTAACACCCTGACCAGTAGAACCGGGGTAGAATTCTCTCTACAATTTTATCCGCCCCTAGGTGTCCACCCAACACATGGCTGTGGGCTTCTGCCATTATGATCATCTGCCTGTTAAGATGCTGGTTGGTCTCTTGCTGTGCTCGTACGGACTCGGCATGGGCTTGTTGCTGTTGGGTGCTGGTCTGCATGAGGTGCTTTACCATGTCCTCCTTTATAATCATCTAGTCCTTTAGGGTAGCAGCCACCTTAAAACAGGAAATGCAGTCTTTTTATGTATCCTCCACCAATGTCAGAGACCAACTCGAATGATAACCCGGGAGCCATTGTCCAGATGAATAAACCAAGATATTTATTCTTGGGTTAAACAAACAGGAAATGGAAAAACAATAATGCTTGCTTCAGCCAAAATAAACAAACAACAAAGTCCTTGCCAGATACCACAGTAATATTCTTCCCCTCACAGGGTTAGGTGGGCCACATTCTGGTCTCAGTCCTTTAGGTATTGCATGGTCCAGCTCTGTTTTTTATACCAACAGTACTCCACTGAGCTTTTCTGTCAGGTAGGGAACTATACACCCCCTCACCTGACACTCCTGACTTCATATAGGCCCTGTAAGCCCTGGTCTGGAACATGGGAGCAGCCATCCCATCCAGCTCTTTCACTGCTCCAGAAAAAAAAACCTATAGTATTGCAGCTATACTAAGAATATAAACATGGGTCAGTGGCCTGTTGCCACTACCACCAATAGGTTTTCATTTTACCCCAAAGGGCCCGGCAAACTTGGGGGACACAAATCTGCCACCCAATAGCCATTGCCTTCCTTAATTCCATGAAAAAACAAACAATGCATATATGTATCACGTTAAATGAAACCCAAAATAACATACTTCACACTTTAAAAAGACTGGGGAACACAAATTCAACTGTAACACAATACCCTGTGAAACACTATAAAACTTACCTGGTGTGCTGGATTTCTTTTACTAGGATTTTAAATTAGAGAATGGGGGAATTTTCCCAAATTCGGTTTGTTCCTTTTTCCCGGGGAAAAAAAACTCGCCAAATTTCTTTCGGGGTGAATACGTTAAAAACACTATTTCCAGGGTGAAAGAGCCTGCGGGTGCTGTGAACGTTGTGCCATCTTAAAAGCAGAGGGAGTTGGGTTTGGTCTTCAAAAAATGGTTTTTTTTTAAAACAACGCGTGAGCCGCCGCCTTTGAATCGCTTCACATAAAATTCCCGGGCACTTAAAAGGGGAAAAAAATGACCAAAAAACTGAAGGGGAAAGGCCTATAAAACGCCGACAGGGAAAAAACAAACTAGGGGCATGGCAACATCGTGAAAAGTTTAGGGGGGGCCACCACAGCACAGAGGTCAAAAGGGCCAATGAATTTTGGAGGTGAAAAAAAGGGAGGCCAAAGGGGCACAAAACACAGTGGTAGGTTAAGGGCAGCAGCCACGGGAGCACAGAGGTCCAGGGCCAAGACGGGTGTCCGGAAGCACCCACGCCAGCTGAGGTCGGGGCCCATGACCCAGTGTAAAACCCCGGCAGCACCACAGCGCAGCATGAGGTCAGACAGGGGCCACAACGCATTTGGAGGTGCAAAACGGAGTAGGCCACGGGTGGGACAATGACACGTGGGGAGGACGGCAGCACCCCACAGCAGCAGCTTTATCAACAGGGGCAAAAGACACAGTGTGTAGGTCATGGCAGCAGCCACGCAGCAGATGAGGTCAGACAGTGGACAATGCATTCTGGAGGGGGCCCCAAAAACGGGTTAGGCCACAGATGGGACAAGGACACAGTGTGTAGGCACGGCAGAAGCCCGGGAGCAGCATGAGGAGGTGGCACAAGCATTCGGAGGTGGCAAAACGGAATAGGCCACAGAGGGGGCACAATACGGGGTTGAAAAGGTCACGGCGCACCCAAACAGAAGCACTGGGTCAGACGGGGCACAATGACATTCTGGGGGGGCAAAAACAAGTAGGACAGAGGGGACAATGACACAGTGTGGAGGTTACGGCAGCACCCAGCGCGTGAGGCAGAAGTGGCACTGACAGAGTGTGTGGGTCACGGCATCACCACAGCAGCAGCATGAGGCAGACGTGGCACAAAGACAGTGTGGCCCGGGGGCGCGGGCCCCACACAGCCTGAGGTCAGCAGGGGCCCAAAATGACATTTGGAGGGGCAAAAACGGGAAAAGGCCACAAGTGGCAAATGACAGAGTGGTGGGCACGCAGCAGCCACGAAACCATAGGTCAGACAGGGCACAATACACGTGTGCGGGGTCACGGCCAGCAGCATGGGGTCGACAGGGCACAATGACATTCTGGAGGGGGAAAAACAGGATGGGCCACAAGGGGCACAATGACCGTGTGTAGGTCACGGCACAGCTGAGGCAAAATGGCACAATGACATTTGGAGGTGGCAAAAACAGTAGTGGGCCCACTGAGTGGCACAATGACAAGGGGAGGTGACGGCGGCACAGCATGAGGTCAACGGGCACAATGACCCTGGAGGTGGAAAAAAACAAAGTAGGCCACAAGGGGCACTTTTTCCCCAGAGAGTGGAGGTGATGGGGGCAGCGGGCATGGGGTCAACAGTGGCACAATGACTTTCTGGAGGGGGCAATAACGGGTTTAAGGCCACAGAGGGCACAATAAACGTTTGGGGGTTTTAAAGGGCCCGCACCACAGCAGCAGCATGGGGTTTCAGCCCGTGGCAAAAAATGCCACAGTGTGAAGGTCAGGGCAGAAACCACAGCAGCAGCATGGGGCAGAAAAAGTGGCACAATGCCCACAGTGGGGGAGGTCAGGGCAGCAGCCACGCAGCACAGGGAGGTAAAGACAGTGGCACAATGACATTCTGGGGGTGGAAAAAAATAGGAATGGGCCCCCAAGGGGCACAATGCCCACAGTGTCTAGGTCACGGCCCAGCCACCAGCAGCATGGGGTCAGAAATTTGGCACAATCACATTCCCGGAAATTTTTGGAAAAAACGGAGTAGGGCCCACAGAGGGGCACACTGACAGAGAGGGTGGGGGACGGCAGCAGGAGAAAACAAAAAGTGGTCAAAAATTTGGAAAACAATGACCCCGGTGGAGGTCAGCAAGCAGCCACAGCAGCACATAAAGGTCAACAGGGGCACAATACAAAATTGGGGGGAGGTGGGTGGAAATTTACCAGCCCCCTGGAAAAGAGGGTTTGGTGGCAGTGGGGGAAACCCGGGTCAGCCGATGTGTACCAACAGGGGGGTGGGGGGGGCATCAAATAGTGGCGAGGCGGGAAAGTTTAAAACCCAGACTCATTTCTCACATTTTTGGGTGGGCGAAAAGGCCCGGAATGTAGCCCTGACGCCAAAGGCATTGGGGGTTTTTGGGAATCCGGGCCGATCCACCCCTGATTCATCTTGCCAAAGGTCAGCCCGTTCCACATTTCCATTGGACAAGGGGGTTCCCCTTTGGGGGTAATGAGGGCCCCCCCCCCGTCTGATCACCCGCTCTAAACCACACTACGGGCCCCGTGCGGGACAGTTTCCCTCCCACTCAAACCGGAAAGGGTTGCGGCCCACATCCTTTTGGGGCTGCCCAGTATTCCAGGGGGTTCTTTTAACTGGGGGTGCAGAGTGCTTTTCCAAGTGGGCCCCCACATGTTGGTTCGGGGTTGCCCCCGGCCTGCGCTGCTGGCGCCCTCCCTCCCACTAGGCGGGTGAAGGAAGCTGCTCATCAGTGCCCCCAGACTTGGGTTTGCGGCTGATGGAGCTGGTCCCGCTCCGACCCCCCCACCTTCCCCGGCACCCGCGGCAAGAAAAAAACGTGACCCTGAAAAACCCCCCCCGGTCAACCGTCAGGGGGGGGGACAAACCCGCCCCACGGGCAGGGGCCCAACTGACTACGGAGGATTTTTCCCTTATAGAAAATTTGATTTTGGGCCTTTCCAACCCAATAGCGGGGAAAAAAGGGCTCCCTTTTGGAGGGGGCTGCGAGGGCCCAAAAAGGGTGGAGACCCAGAAGTCCACCCCCTTCCCCGGGGTTTGCGGACTTTTCCCGGGCTTCACTAGCCAGGAAAATCAGCATGCTGCGGGCCACCCTGGACAAGTGATTTCCCGGGGGGGCCCCCTGCCCCCATTTCCACTGTATACTGCCACTGGGGGCCTCACCCTCCCTAAATCTTCCCCTCCTCCATCTACCTCCTCCACTGCTCCTGTCCTCCTCCTTGTCACCTGGGTAGAAAATCCCCCTTTTTTCACCGGGGGACAAAATGCTTCTCCCCAAAAGTCCTCCTCCTCCTCCCCCCTTTCATACCCCCGCCCCAAAATGTCCGCAAAAATGAAGCCCACGTTCCCCACCCCCGCCCAGACAGTTTAATTCAGCTCTGTCCATACATAAAGGGCAGGGAATAAACCTCCTTGAAGGGCCCCTCAACAAAGGGCAGGGGGTCACGCTTTGAGTTTTCCACGGCTGACATCAAAGTTACAAAAAGGGATTACTCCTGTCCGCCTGGATAAATAAAAAAATCTTTTAAGGGCCCTTTTTCTCTGTTCATCCCCAGTCGGCCCCAACATGTGCAGGCGGGAATTTTCCAACGGGGGAAACACCCGAAATATCAGAGTTTTTGGGGGGAGGCCTTTCGGGGCCCGCTGAAAACTCAGGAGGGTGCCGGGCTTTGTGGGAATGGGGAAGTACTTTTCACAGTTTCCTGGCCATTTTTCCCGAATCTTCTGAAGATCGGTGGGAAGGCTTCAGGAACCTTTTTACAACCAATTGAACACATGCCCATGCAGGGGCCCCATGGACCATCCCTCCCGGTGCAGGGGCGGACACCATTTCCCCCCCATTGTTCCCCCACCCCATGGTTTTTAATTTTCCCGTTTTTCAAAAGGGGAAAGGCCAAACATCCCATTTCTTGCTGCAGAAAGCGGGGCAAATTCCTCCCCCGTGTGACTTCGTTCCCGAAACAAGCCAGGTGGGAAACTGCGTGACCAACGCTGTGCCCTACACATTGGTAAGATGGGAGCAGTACTTGTGGAGGCTGAGATGGGGGTATTTGGGGAGGAAAGGGGGCGGACATTGACCCCAGGGGCCACAGTTTTTAAAAAGGGGGAAAGGGGAAAGCGGGGTTCCCCCCGTCCAAGTTGTTGGTTGGCCTGGGCCGGAAGCACATTCACCCCCGTGGCCGAAAAAGGGCATGTACTGGCCCTGACCGTAGTTTTCAGCTCCAGACCCGCACTGCCGTGCACCTTTGGGAAAAAACCGATAAGCTCAAGGACGGCCCAAACCCTTTTGTTCTACATATTTAAAAAAATTGGGTGGTCTGCCTTTTTTTAAAATAAATTTCGGCTTTGGGAAATCTCCATCTCGGCTGCACAACCATTAGTTTCCCCTAATTTGGGGCCAAAAGTCCCACCATTTTGGGAAAGGGGGGGACTGCAGCACCAACAACTGGACGGAAATACGGTCAGCTTAAACACCCTTTGGAATTTGGTTTTTAAAACCCATACTGTTTCTCTTTTCAATCGCCTTTGCTGAACGACGCTGGCGCCATGAGTAGCAGGAGCAGGGGCATCTGGAAAGGGGGATGAAGTTTAAAGAAGGGAAAAAGCTTCCTTCTGCAAAAGGGGGTGAAAACCTTGACTGGCTGCAAAGGGGATGCGTGGCCAAATGGCGCTGCTGCTGCTGCTGCGGCGGCAGGAAAGGACCCCCCACTCTGGCCCGTTTTTCCCCGCCACCGGGTGGGAACCCCGCAATTTTTGACGCAGGGCCTGGTGCCCCAAAGTTTGCCCCCGGGCCACCTTCACTTTTTTTCCTTTTCAGAATCTACATTTACCCCCTATTCCGGCTCCTCCGGTGTCTTAAACAAAGAACTGCCACAACCCCCCGAGTAACGGGTTTTACCGCCAAAGCCCGCACTGGGGTGAAAATAAATTTCCCCCGCTGGCCCCCCGCTGACCCCTGGCCGCTACTTTCTTGGACCTGCGAAGCAGGTTTTTTTTATACCCCGGGCCGCTTGGCTCCCCCACCCCACACTGCTGCTATCCTGCTGACTCACGGCCACACAACCCACTTGCTGGTTGCGGGCCCCTGCCCCCGACGCGCAAGCTAATGCCCTCTTCTCCTGAAAGATGAGAAGCCCTTTTCCTAAAGCGGTCCCAAGTGCGGTCCGCTAAACATCATTTTATTTGTATTTCATCGCACTGCTGTCCTCATCAAAACCCGGGCTTTTGGGAAAACAGGGGGCGACCCCTCACAAATGACCTCCCTGCCACTCTCAACATCTATACTTTGGGCCCCCTACTGCAAAAAAGCAGGGGAAAATTGGCCCCCCTTTCCCTTTGCTGCCCCAAAAAGCCCGCTGACTGCCCTCCCCCCCAAAATTTTTTCATCCCCGCTATAAAAGTGGCGCCGAGCCCAGACCACATAGTAGATTTTCTGGCTGAGGGAACCGGATGGGACAGAGGCGGTTTTTAGGGCAGGTGAGGCCGCTGACCCCTCCCGGCCCTGCCAACTAAGGGTTGGTCCTTAAAGTTTCCCCCCCCACTCTTGGGTGTTGGGTTTTTCAGATGTCATCTGGGAGGGAAATGGAATGAGCTATTTAAACCAAAACAAAAACCCCTTGGGGTTTCTGAACAACAAAAACCCGGCCCCTAGGAAAGACAGCGGCAATTTTTGGGCCCCCCCGAGGACCCCCCCGCAGCGACGTCCCCTTGCTGTGCGGGGACCTGGTATGGAGTGTTTGTGCCTCCGGGCCCCTTGCAGGTAAAGCCTGCCCCCCTCTGTCTGACATAAAAGTTTTGTTTTAAAATGTACAGACCTGTTTGATGAAAAATAAAAAGAAAAAGAAAAATACACCCCTAAATTTGGGTTTTCCCCCAAGGAAAACCCCCAAAAAACCGGGGAACCCTTTGATATAAATTTCGCTCCACAAATTTGGGCCCGGGAAAAAAAGACTTTTATGTGCCCTTTAAAAACCCCGTGTAAATTTTAAATGAATGGGAAAGGCTTAAAAAACCTTCCCGGGGTTTAAAAGCTCAGAAATTTTTTTCTGGGGAGGGAAAAAAGAAATTTTTTTTTACTGAGAAAAACTGCAAACAACGCTTTAATTTAAACCCCCGGGTTTAAAAAAGCGCCAAAAAATTGGCCCCCCCCAAACCCCCCGCTTTAGCTTTACCCTGCCGGTTTTACGCAAAAACACCCCAAATTAAAAGATTTAAACCTTTGCGTGACTTTGGGGTACAAAGGAAAAAGGTAAAAAGTTTTTACTGAAAATAAGGTTTTTTGACACCACCTCGAAAACAAAGCTTAAATTAACCCCGGGGAAAAATTGGCGCCAAAGAAAAGGGGCACCCCCAAAAAAAGGAATTTTTTGAAAAACCCCCCCCTTTAAAAACAAACCCCCCAAACCCGGCCCCCGGAATTTCCCCCTTTAAAAAATCTAGTCTTCAAAGGAAAAGAATGCCTGCAGGGAAAAGCACCTGGCTTGCAGATCCAATACCCAAAAATCAAAATAGAACTTAAGAGACACCTCTGAACAACTGAGACCCCCACAAAAATCGCTGATAAAAATCATTCCCTTCATGAGAGCTACAGCCGCAGCAGCACCTTCCCGGATCAGTACGTGAGAGGAGTGTAAAGCTCCCACCCGTCGCGCCCCACTTAATAGTGCGGTACTCCCAGAATCCCGCCGTCTCTGATGGCCCTTAAACTCTGCACATTCCATGCGGGCTATGCCCTTCTTCCTCCCAAGTCTTTGCCCCATGTAATGCCATGTGCTCGCAGCCATTTTATCAATCAAAAGCACACTTCGTTCCCGAAGTACCCAAACTTCGACTTCGTTCAGACCAAATTTTTTCCCCTGAAATTCTAAACGAAGTCCACTTCGTTAGAATCAATTCGCCGATCTCTAATTGAGATATTCACAGTAGGACAGAGCAGCTCCGACCAGCAGTCATGGGGAGATACTAATTTTGAGAATCTACTCCTTTCCTCTCCCCCACCCCAGCCCTCCAGGACTGCTGCTTGTATATAAAAGGTGAACATCTCTCACACAAACTTCACCTTTCACCAGCAGGTGGCAGATCAAATTAGATCATTATTAGACAGAATAAATAGCCAGAAGGTTGCTATAAAAGAGCGAGGAAAGGAGTAGAGGCACAAGGTGGAGGTTTTTTTAACCCCATCACACCCCTTTGTGTATGCTCTTGACTATAACAGTTTCACTTCTTTTATGATTGATATTGTACTTTATTAATTTTTCTATTTATGGTGTGGTAAATTCTGTTGGTCATATTAATCTTCTGTGTAGTCCATCAAAATAAGCCCAGAAATTGAATGTCTACCCAACTGGGCTGCAATGGGTTTCTTTAATTTTAATTTAAATCCTTGTGAATGTCTCAGGAAGATTGATGTGATATGTCTGTACAGCTGAGACATTTGTTGTGGTTTTGTGGGATGTATGTCGGAGACAAAGAAGTATTAAAGCTTATTTCCCTCAGTCTGTGGGAATGGGATACAAAATGATATCTTAACAAATTGCACTGATATCAATTATATCATAAGGAGTGGTCAGTTTAAAAGCATTTACATTTTTCCACTTATTGTGATGTCGGACAAGATTATCAAATGTGTGCAACATTATAGCGATGATATATCTAACATTAAAATCCAGTTATTTCATGATATAAACCTAGAGACAAGTATATTCATCTTAAAGGGGTTGTCTCACTATATGGATTCATCTTACCTACGTCCTGTTTTCTGTTTCAATTTCAAATAATAATAATATTATTATTATTATTATTATTATTATTATTATTATCACTTATTTTGGAGCGCCCTTGATTCCAGGGCGCTGTACATTTCAGGCGGGTACATAAATAACATTGGTCAAACAATTACAAAGTGACTAAAAGTGACTAATAACTGGGACAGCGGGAGGGGGGTCCCTGCCGGCGAGGGCTTACAATCTACAGGGAAGGGGTGAAGAGACAGAAGGTGAGGGGCAGACATGTTTGTGGGGCGGAGGAGTGCAACATGGTTAATGTTGGTTATAGGCAATCCTGAAGATTTCGGTTTTCAGGTTAAGTTTGAAGCCGGTGAGAGTGGGGGAGAGTCTGAGGTGTTGGGGCAGTGAGTTCCAAAGTGTGGGGGAAGCACGAGAGAAGTCTTGGAGACGGTTGTGTGAGGATGTGATAAGAGGAGAGCAGAGAAGAAGGTCCTGTGAGGAGCGGAGGTTGCGTGAGTGGAGATATCTAGAGATTAAGTCAGAGATATATGAAGGGGAGAGGTTATGGGGAGCCTTGTAGTCAAAGTTGCTAGCTTGAACTGGATTCGCTGGTCAATGGGAAGCCAGTGAAGGGATTGGCAGAGGGGAGAGGCAGAGGAGAATCTAGAAGAGAGGTGAATCAGACGGGCAGCAGAGTTAAGGATGGATTGGAGGGGAGTGAGGGTGCTAGCTGGGAGGCCACAGAGAAGGATGTTGCAGTAGTCTAGGCGTGAGATGACGAGGGCATGGACCAGCATTTTTGTGCTTTCAGAGTTAAGAAATGAGCGGATTCGGGAAATATTTTTTAGGTGGAGGTGACAGGCAGAGGTGAGGGTTTGGATGTGCGGTTTGAAGGACAGATTGGAGTCAAAGATTATCACATGGCAGCGGACCTGTGGTGCTGGTGAGAGACTGTAGCCATTAACAGTGATAGAGAGATCAGGTGGAGAGATGGAGCAGGACGGTGGGAAGATAATGAGTTCAGTTTTCTCCATGTTTAGTTTTAGGAGACGGGAGGAGAAGAAGGAGGAAATGGACGAAAGACAGTCAGGGATCCGGGAGAGAAGAGAGGTAACATCTGGGCCGGAGTTTTACTGGATTTACTGGCCACTACTGGCCTGCAGTGTTGAGCTGCTGGGGACACCAGGTCTGTAGCTATAACAACCAGTGCTGGCAGCCTATCAGGAGAGATCAAACAGGTCGGTAGCTATAGCGACCTGAGGATCTGATGCAGCCCATATAAGAGGGGATATCTCAGAATAGGACGGACACTGTTAATGGACATACTGTATATCTAGGAATTGCTTAGAGCTGTGGTTTGAGGGACTGAGGCATGATCAAATTACCCACATCTCATTTGCCAACATTGATGTCCTAATGGGTATTTCAGCCATGGCAAAAGAAAACATACCGCTGGAAAATGCATAATTTGCTGGCCCAGATTCTAAAATACCACCTACTGCAAGACTGAAAACCAAGCCCTCCGTGTGGTTTTAGAGGACCCTGGGCAACATGTATGAAACTCGTCACGTCGGGGCGCACCTTTCCGCCGGTTATCCGGCGATATCTGCGCCTGATTTATGTCGGCGCCAGGGCGCGCTCACACATCCTATGTAAAGTCCGCCTCGCCAGTGTTTGAGGCGCAGTGCGGGACTTAGGCGCAGTGCGGCGCTGTGCCTATGAGTCGCCGCCCGAGGGAGTGCACTCAGACATGCGGGCAAAAGTCCGCCGCGCCTCGCTAGTGTGGGGGGCGCAGTGCGGGGACATGTGCGCAGTGCGGCGCTGCGCCTAAGATTCACCGTCCGAGGAGGTGCGTTCATACATGCGGGGAAAAGTTCCCTGCGCCTCGCCAGTGTGTGGGGCTCAGTGCGGGACGTAGGCGCAGTGCAGGGACATGGGCGCTGTGCGGGTCTGCGCCTCACATGTACTCCGATGTGAGACAGGCTGGAGAACAGCGAGAAATCATTAAAGATGCCCGTGCGGAGTATGAAAAAAAAAAAATCGCTTTATAAAAGGCGAAAAACATTCTCAGAAAAGAGCTCAAACCTCAAAAATAAAAAATACATTAAAAGAATCACTTTCCAAAAATCTAGAACGGCGCTACATCAAGATTTTGGATATTGGAAATTGCCGGGAAATACAGTAATTCAAATTCTGAAAGCTATTCTCTTGGTCGGCAGAAACCGGCCAATCAGAATAGGAGCGACAGTGAACTTTAAAAACCCTATGGAGAACTATTGACCAATCAAAATAAAAGGGGGGGGGGACAGTTCAAAATACAAAAAATGCAGAAAAGAGCTGATTGGCTGAGGCTAGCGGGGGTTGGCTATCTTGGCCAATCAGAATAGGAGCGACAGGGCCCCCATTATAGCCTATGGAGAATTTTGAACCAATCAAAGGCGGGACAGTTCAAAATACAGTAAAATGCTGAAAAAGAGCTGATTGGTTGAGCTAGCGGTGCTTTGCTATCCAGCAATCAGAGCGCGAGCTACTTTCCATTGTAGTCAAATGGAGAGATGGCGCAATGCAATTTCGGCTCTCAGCACGTGCGGCATGGAGTATGAATAAAACAAAACATTTTTATTAGATGTAAAAATATTCTCTGAAAAAGAGCTGAAACCTTTTTAAAAACATAAATCAGTCAAATCCTAACAATGCGTTTATCGCCGAGCCCGGCGCTAATAGGGAATTGCAATAGAGAGACTTCCCGGGAAATACAGTAATTCAAATTGTTTAAGCATTCTCTTTGGTCGCCAAAAAACCAGCCAATCAGAATAGGAGCGACAGTGGCCCATTCAAAACCTATGGGGAGTATTGACCAATCAGAATAGGAGGGGACAGGGACCCATATATAACCCAGGAAAAAAATTTGGGACAATCATATTCAAAGGCGGGACAGTTCAAAAAGTCAGAAAAGAGCTGATAGGTTTAAGCGGCGGGTGCTCGTCCAGCTTAGCCAATCAGAGCGCAAAGCTCCTTTCTCATAAGAGTTCTAGGGGAAGGAAATGCAGAGCGAGCTCTGTTTGTGATTGGCTAAGTTAAAAGAGGCGCGGTTATTTGGACCCAAAGGGAGAGCGAGCGACGTCCTATGGGTTTTCTAATGCTATCTGAAATAAAAATGTACATTGCCGCAATCAAATGATAAGACTACAGAAGTTGTCCCGATGTGTATATAAAATGAATAATAATATGGGGGTAACGAAAACAAAATATTAATTCAATAAAATCATGTTTTGTTTCTTTATTTTCGTTAGCCAAGGATCCAATAGTATGGGTGTAACGGGAAAAAAAAGAAATAAACCTGATTTATTGATTTAATATTTTTTTTTTCGTTACCTCCATATTATTGATTTATTTTATATACACATCGGGGGGGGGGGGCAACTTCGGCGTATTATCATTTTATTTCGGGCCCCTTTACATTTTATTTCAGATTGCATTAGAAACCCATAGGAGCGTCGCTCGCTCTCCCATTGGGCCAAAATAAACCGCGCCTCTTTTAACTTAGCCAATCACAAACAGAGCTCGCTTTGCATTTCTTTTCCCATAGAACTCTATGAGAAAAGTAGCTCGCGCTTGATTGGCTAAGCTGGGTAAGCCCCCCCCCGCTTCAAACCAATCAGCTCTTTTCTGACTTTTTACTGTATTTTGAACTGTCCCGCCTTTGAATATGATTGGTCAATATTTCTCCATAGGTTAGAATGGGTCCCTGTTGCTCCTATTCTGATTGGTCAATTCTCCTCCATAGGTTAGAATGGGCCACTGTTGCTCCTATTCTGATTGGCTGGTTTATGGCGACCAATGAGAAGAGCTTAAACAATTTGAATTACTGTATTTCCCGGCAAACCTCTCCATTGCAATTCCTTATGTAGCGCCGGTCTCGGCGACAAACGCGTTGTTAGGGATTTAACTGATTTATTTTTAGAGAAGGCTTCAGCGCTTTATCTGATAATGTTTTACACTTAATAAAAAGTGTTTTTTTTATTATACTCCATGCCGCACGGCGCTGAGTGCCGAGATTGCATTGCGCCCATCTCTCCATAGACTACAATGGGAGAAGTAGCTCACGCTCTGATTGGCTGGGATAGCCAAGCCACCGCTAGCTCAACCAATCAGTCTTTTCTGTATTTTTAATGTATTTTGAACTGTCCCACCTTTGATTTTGATTGGTCAAAAACTTCTCCATAGGATATAATGGGTCTTGTCGCCCCTATTCTGATTGGTCAATTCTCCTCCATAGCTTCTAATGGGTCTTTGTCGCTCCTATTCTGATTGGCTGGTTTATGCCGACCAATGAGAATAGCTTACAGAATTTGAATTACTGTATTTCCCGGCAATTTTTTCTATCGCAAATTTCCCGATGTAGCGCCGGGCTCGGCGACAAACGCGTTTTCGGGATTTAATTGATTTATGTTTATAGAAGGTTTGAGCTCTTTTTCAGAGGATATTTTACAACTAATAAAAATGATTTTTTTATTCATACTCTATGCCGCACGGCGCTGAGAGCCGAGATTTCATTGCCCCGATCTGGCCATAGACTTCAATGGAGAAGTAGCTCCGCTCGATTGACTGGGGTAGCCAAACCCCGCTAGTTCAACCAATCAGCTCATTTTTTGTCTTTTTACTGTATTTTGAAACTGTCCGCCTTTGATTCTGATTGGTCAAAACTTCTCCATAGGGTTTTAATGGGCCCCTGTCCTCCTATTCTGAATGGTCAATACTCCTTCATAGTTTTTTAAAGGTTTTACTGTCGCTCCTATTCTGATTGGCTGGGTTTTTGCCGACCAATGAGAATAGCTTTCGAATTTGAATTACTGTATTTGCCCGGCAATTTCCATATCCTAATTTATGATATTGCGCCGTTCTCGTTTTTGGAAAGTGATTTTTTTTTTAAATATTTTTTATTTTTTGAGGTTGAGCCCCTTTTTGACAATGTTTTCCGCCTTATTAAAAAAGGGGATTTTTTGGAATCAAAACTCCCTGCTGCACGGAGCTGAGCGCCGAGATTTCTCTTGCGATCTTCTGTATGCTTCCTCTCATGTTCCGAGCATTTAGACCAAACTAGGTCTGACTGTCGGAACTGCCGAGCGCTGCATTGCGCCGCGCTTTGGCGAGCCGCCATCGTACATGCCTTGGAGTATACGAGCGCGCCGCGTCCCGCCCCGGAACGCCTACACCGCGCCCACACCGCTCCCATTACCCTTCATGCAGGGCGCAGCTGAAAGTGGTGAACGCTGCGCCTAACACTGCATCCCTGCGTCCGACAGGGGGATTCGGGCCGGGAGGCGCAGTATACGCCAAAAAACAGGCGTAAAGCCCGATAATACATGTCGCCCCCTGTGTCCAGATTTCTATAATCAATAAATGATAGCATGTCATAGGATCACTTGCCCTGGCAGAAGGTCCCCTTTAATATTTTATTTATTTATACTGGTAACCTAGAATATGAAGATGTATTCTAAAAATGGCCCAAAAAATTGATTGCATGAGGGTCATGACAAAGAAAAAATAGGAGGAGGGTGGTTCATGTCAGGACTACACAAACATTTACTTTTGGATATGAAACAAAAAATATAATGTAAAAATACATCATCAGACAATCCACCACCAGCTGCGGGGGATCAACCCTTATCTCTGAAGGGGATAAAATATGAGGTGGTAACGTTTTTGCAGAGATTAGAACAAGAAAGCATCTTGATGTCATTAATTGGCAAACATGATTATTTTTACTGTGATAAAGACAAATACTGGGGAAAGGAAACGTTCTCATCGGATTAGAGAGACAGACAAAATAGTAAAAATATGCATGAAACTTTAAAATGAAAATTTAAAAGGGGTTTTCCAAGATTTTCTAAAAATACCCTACTGCTTGAAATGGGTTTAGAGGGGTTATCCAGGAGTTTAAAGATTTCGTAGAACACTGTGAACAGTATTTCTCTGGAAAAGTAAAGATATCCCACTACCTTCATGTGTTCCTTTTCTTTCTTTTGCCTCTTTATTTATCTATCATGAGATTAATTTTTTGCAGTGAAACTTCCTGCTTCTGGGAGTGTCAGCAGATCTTTCTACAAGTCACACAGTGCACTGCAGTTACCATCTAGGATTTCCCTGCACCTGTCCCCTAATCCTCCAAGCACTGTTCAGCCCTGCCCTGTAAACCCTTTCATCATCATTCTCAGACATGTACATCCCATGCCCCTACATCTATGCTCCAGTTCACTTACTGGTTGCCTGCAGTAGGCTGCTTATAGTACAGTGCACCAATCAGTTTGTGACATAAAAAAAGTAACATAAAAAAACATTCTTCCCTCATCCTATAATATATGTAATACATGTACAAATATATATAATTTGGTTAATATATTTATATGTATGTGCTGTACATCGACCACAGCAGGTACACAACTATCCCTTCATTGTAACTCTAGTTGCTCTGGGCAATGTGGAATCACCCAGCTTTCCTGTACAGTGGGTAGACTCTAAGAAATACAGGTGATGACACATCCCCCACAGCAATCATTTTTTGACCATGTGACAGCTGTGTGCCTGCTGTGGGGAATGTGGTATCATCCCTGCACCCAGTGATGTCAGAGCAGCATCTCAATATACTTTACCCTAGCACCACTACTATATAAAGAGAAGTAGGCAGACTTTTTCCTGACTGCTGCTGGATCATCTCAAAAGTCTTGCCTATTTGTTGGATTCTCCCAGCGAAGGAAATAGATATATTCATTTGTGTGTGTGGATAGATAGATAGATAGATAGATAGATAGATAGATAGATATAGATAAATAAACAGATTGATAGTTATCACTCAAGGTTGTATTTGTCCACATTAGTGTTAGTGTATAACCCCCTCTCCCAAGCACTGTACTTGCTGTTATGATAACATTCCTGTCAGCACCTCTGTTCACATAGTGATTCCTGAGTAACTATGTAAATGGTCCTAGCACACAGTTGTCCAATATACAATCCCACAGGCTTTGTACTGCTGTCCTCTGCTTCTATTACTAATAGTAATGGAAGCAGAGCTAACAAACAATTCCCTCTGTAATCATTCCTCCTGGCAGAGGCTGGCAGGAGAGAATGACGTAACTATAAGCAGCCAGATCGTTCTCTGCTCTGGTCACTCCCATTACAGGGGAGTGTTCCTCAGCTGAGCCTGGCTTCAGAGCATACCCACTGAGTGTGATGTAATGTTCAGTAAGGCCATGTGATCAATGAACGTCACATGCTTTGCAGGAAGTAGGGAGGAGGGGAGTAAAAGGGGACTCTACCTGGTTTTGCAGTATCAATTACAAAGTTCAATATAATTAAGTTGTGAGCTCTGTAACAAAGAAAAGATAGTCCAGGAGAACCCCTTTAAAATAAAAAAAGGAAAACTTGTCTTCACCTCTCCCACTATCTCTGCTCCACCGGAGCGCTGGTATTTCCCAGCTCAACAGCCATGTCCTATTTTTTGCCCACATGACCATTCACCAATTACTGGCCTTACTTTTTACTGTTTGCATGCATAACATGTGACTGCTAAGGCTTGTGATTGGTTTACGGTCACACAAACGATAAATGGGATGTCATTGTTGAATGACCAGCAGGGGATACCAGAGCGGGAACGGTAGCAACAGAAGAGGTAAGTATATGTCAGTTTTTTTATTTAAAGCCGTCTTGGAAACAACTTTAACTTTTAATTAAATTAAATGTCAATTCAAAGGGGTCTGTCAGGTAGTTTATGCTATCCGACCTTAGAGCAGGATGTGATAAAGGGAGAGTAGCTGAGCTCTATGATATATAAGGTTATATGATAGAGGGAGGGAAGCTGAGCTCTGTGATATATAGGGTTATATGATAGAGAAGAGAAGCTGAACTCTGTGATATATAGGGTTATATGATAGAGGGAGAGAAGCTGATCTCTGTGATATGATAGGGTTATATGATAGAGGAGAGGAGCTAAGCTCTGTGAAATATAGGGTTATATGATAGAGGGAGAGTAGCTGAGCTCTGTGATATATAGGGTTATATGATAGAGGGAGGGAAGCTGAGCTCTGTGATAAATAGGGTTATATGATAGAGGAGAGAAGCGAGCTCTGTGATATATAGGGTTATATAATAGAGGGAAAGGAGCTGAGCTCTGTGATATATAGGGTTATATGATAGAGGAGAGGAGCTGAGCTCTGTGATATATAGGGTTATATGATAGGAGAGAAGCTGAGTTCTGTGATATATAGGGTTATATGATAGTTGAGAGAAGCTGAGCTCTGTGATATATAGGGTTATATGATAGTTGAGAGAAGCTGAGCTCTGTGATATATAGTGTTATATGATAGAGTGAGAGAAGCTGAGCTCTGTGATATATAGGGTTATATAATAGAGGAGAGAAGTTGAGCTCTGTGATATATAGGGTTATATGATAGTTGAGAGAAGCTGAGCTCTGTGATATATAGTGTTATTGATAGGGGTGGGGAGAAGCTGAGCTCTGTGATATATAAGGTTATAGATAGAGGGGGGGAAGCTGAGCCCTTAAATTATATAGGATTTATGATAGAGGGAGAGAAGCTGGCTCTGTGATATATAGGTTTATATGATGAGGGAGAGAAGCTGAGCTCTGTGATATAAAGGGTTATATGATGAGGGGAGGGAAGCTGAGCTCTTTTGTTATATATAGGGTTATATGTTTAGAGGGAGGAGAAGCTGAGCTCTGTGATATATAGGGTTATATGATAGAGGAGAGAAGCTGAGCTCTGTAATATATAGAGTTATTTGATAGAGGGAGAGTAGCTTAACTCTGTGATATATAGGGTTATTTGATAGTGGAGAGAAGTTGAGCTCTGTGATATATAGGGTTATATGATAGAGGGAGAGAAGCTGAGCTCTGTGATATATAGGGTTATATGATAGAGGGAGAGGAGCTGAGCTCTGTGATATATAGGGTTATATGATAGAAGAGAGAAGCTGAGCTCTGTGATATATAGGGTTATATGATAGAGGGAGAGGAGCTGAGCTCTGTGATATATAGGGTTATATGATAGAGGGAGAGAAGCTGAGCTCTGTGATATAAAGGGTTATATGATAGAGGGAGGGAGGCTGAGCTCTGTGTTATATATAGGGTTATATGATAGAGGAGAGAAGCTGAGCTCTGTGATATATACACTCACCGGCCACTTATTGGGTTTACACCTGTCCAACTGCTCGTTAACACTTAATTTCTAATCAGCCAATCACATGGCGGCAACTCAGTGCATTTAGGCATGTAGACATGGTCAAGACAATCTCCTGCAGTTCAAACCGAGCATTCAGTAGGGGGAAGAAAGGTGATTTGAGTGCCTTGAACCGTGGAATGGTTGTTGGTGCCAGAAGGGCTGGTCTGAGTATTTTAGAAACTGCTGATCTCTGGGATTTTCACGCACAACCATCTCTAGGGTTTACAGAGAATGGTCCGAAAAAAAAAAAACATCAAGTGAGAGGCATCCTGTGGGGGGAAATGCCTTTTTGATGCCAGAGGGCAAGGAGAATGGGCAGGACTGGTTCGAGCTGATAGAAAGGCAACAGTGACTCAAATAGCACCCGTTTACAACCAAAGGGAGGCAGAAGAGCATCTCTGAACGCCACAGTACGGCGAACTTTGAGGCAGATGGGCTACAGCAGCAGAAGACCACACCGGGTGCCCCTCCTTTCAAACTAAGAACAGGAAACTGAGGCTCCCAAATTTTCCCAAGCTCACGAAATTGGACAGTAGAAGATTGGAAAAAAAGTTGCCTGGTCTGATGAGTCTCGATTTCTGCTGCGACATTCGGATGGTTAGGGTCAGAATTTGGCGTCAACAACATGAAAGCATGGATCCCCTCCTGCCTTGTATCAACGGTTCAGGCTGGTGGTGGTGGTGTCCATGGTGTGGGGAATATTTTCTTGGCACTCTTTGGGCCCCTTGGGTACCAATTGAGCATCGTTGCAAAAACCTTGTGGAATCTATGCCACGAAGAATTGAGGCAGTTCTGAAGGCAAAAAGGGGGTCCAAACCCCTTACTAGCATGGTGTACCTAATAAAGTGGGGCCGGTGAGTGTTTGAGTTATTGATAGAGGGGAGAAGCTGAACTCGTGATATATAGGGTTATATGATAGAGGAGAGAAGCTGAACTCTGTGATATTATTTGGGTTATATGATAGAGGAGAGAAGTTGAGCTCTGTGATATATAGGGTTATATGATAGAGGGAGAGAAGCTGAACTCTGTGATATATAGGGTTATATGATAGAGGTGAGAAGTTGAGCTCGGTGATATATAGGATGTGGCAGAGCATCCTCCTACGGTCGCAGGATTCTGCTATTAGGTGGCGTACAGCAGGAGATCTGCTGCCGATGTGCCACCGAAATCCTGGATTCGGTGGGGGAAGGCAAAACCCTTTGGCCCCTCAGTAACCATAGGTTATGACATGTGTAACTTATGATGCTTATGCGGCTTGTGATGGGTTGCCCTTTCCCGGGACGGTCACAGCGTTGGGTGGAGGCCCTCCCCACGTTCCAGGACAGGTTCAGTTCCAGGATTTACCAGGCCTATAAAAAGCCTGTCTCTCCAGGTGATCAGGGGGCGTGGTCGGCTACCTGGCACTGGAGCAGTAGTGGAGCTAGTATAAGCTCTGGCCCCGGAGGGTTGAGAGAAAGCTGTAAGGACTCGGAATTTGGAAGGGTGCTTGCATAGGCACAGCCCTGGTAA
>JAODAL010053267.1:0-25417 GCA_025379985.1 Phyllomedusa bahiana | reverse complement strand
CCCGGCCACCTCTGCCTGTGCTAACACTGGCCAACTCAGCACAATTTTAAAACCACCCACCCCCATGCGTAAAACCACTGACCCACCGTGCAACCCTGAACCACCATGCTGCACTGTGCAAATCCACTGACCCACCATGCTGCACTGTGCTACCCAAAATGAGCCCCCCAAGCGCATGTGCTATCCACTGACCACCGTGCTGCACTGTACTAACCACTGAGCCAGCGTGCTTCACTGTACTAACCTCTGAGCCCCCATGCTGTACTGTGCTAACCACTGAGCCCCCATGTTGCACTGGCTATCACTGAGCCACCATGCTGCCCTGTGCTATCCACTGAGCCACCGTGCTGCACTGTACTAACCACTGAGCCACCGTGCTGCACTGTGCTAACCACTGAACCACCCTGCTGCACTGTGCTAACCACTGAACCACCATGCTGCACTGTGCTATCCACTGAGCCACCGTGCTGCACTGTACTAACCACTGAGCCACACCATGCTGCACTGTACTAACCACTGAGCCACACTGCTGCACTGTACTATCCACTGAGCCACCATGCTGCACTGTGCTATCCACTGAGCCAACGTGCTGCAGCATTTTATTTCTGGTATACAGAAGCAAGCGTGCACTGCAGCCATGCAGGCCAATAGTTGTATTTGTATAGAGTGAGCGTATAGAAAAGGCAAATCCCAGATTCAGCCCAAGGCCACGTTCATAAAGAGATGACAATCAGTATTTTGCACCGGATGTCATTACACTTTCTCTGTGTTTGGTTTCCATTTCCAAGCCAGCCCCGCACGTGCAGAGAAGTGTGGGCACAGTATTTCAGTAGTGCAGCCTCGGATCCTTTGGGATTTCTTCTACCCTGTTTCTCCGAAAGTAAGCCAGCGTCTTATATACATCTTTGCTCCTAAAGATGCGCTATGTCTCATTTTCAGGGGATGTCTTATTTTTCCATGAATAAATTATAGCATGCTATACTAGTGTGAGTGTATGTATATATATATAATAATATAATTTTATATATATATATATATATTATATATATATATATATATATATATCGTAGTTTAGAGGCTCAAACCATAGGATATATGTATGCAAAGGACATTTTATGGCAGCTGCAGTGACTTATCTCAAAGAATGGCAAATGTGACCTGCTGGGACTTGTAGAACTAGAAGTCCCAGCATGCCCCATCAGCCATCCTGTGAGATGTGTGTGTGTCAGTATCATTGCTCTATTACTCACATGTATTTTCTGTCTCCTGTTCTGGGACATTCGGGACCTGTGGTGACATCACAGTCACATGACCTCCCTGCACAGGTCCTTCAACACTCAGGTGCTGCAACAATATATCCCAGGGCTGTTTCTCGGGGTGAGCGGGGCTTGGGAACGCCCGCCCCTTCTCCCCCCCCATTCTCTCTGCCCACCCTTAGGGACGGTCCTGTATATGGGGAGCTGCAGCAATGATTTCCGCTATGTCTTATTTTCAGGGGGTGCTTTATATTAGGGAATTCAACAAACTCTCTGCTATGTCTTACTTTCGGGGAAACACGGTAGTAGGAATCATTCACATTGTTACTGCAGGAGGTGACGCATTTATGAGTGGAGACTGGGGCGTATAAGAATCAGGGCGAGGCAGACGACCGACCCCTGTCCGTCGCGAAGGGCCACCAAGATGCCTCGTCATCGCAGCGGTCGACCATTGTCCTCACTCCTATAGACAGTGAATCGTGGCGGCACACTGGCACAACCTGCGCTCAGACAGGGGTCAGAACAACGCGTCCCAGACCTCTAGGCGTCGGGAAGGGGGCGTAGTTTGTATAGGGCACAAAAATGCCTTGCCCCGGCCCTGCTTGTACAGGGGATTTGGGCGCCTGTTCCTGTGACCCCAGCAATGTCATCATTCCTCTAAACCAGGGTTGTCAGACTCCTTTCCATCGAAGGCCACATCAACATGATGGTCGCCCTGAAAGGGCCGAAGGTTATTATAAAAACTGTACGGAACCCATGTGGTGCTGTCCTGAGCCACCTAAAATGAGGTCCCCGGGTATCGCGTTTCACGCCCGAGCTATAGACTGAATAGAGCGGCAGTGAATATGCACAACCTGCACTCAAGACACGGGGCCAGGATGATGGCGAGGCCGAGGGAGGCGACCGACCTGTCCCTACCAGGAAGAGGGCGCCATTTGCCTAGGGCACCAAAATGTTTGCCCTGACCTGACTCGTAGAAGGGATTCAGGCCCCTGTTCTAGTATCTCAGTGATTGTCATCATTCCTATAGACAGTGACTAGCACGCACCAGCCCTCAGACAGGGGCCAGGTTGGCCGAGGAAGGAGACCAACCTCTATCCTTCAGGAAGGGGGCATAATTTACCTATGGCACTGTTGTGGATGGGAACAAAGGTTATATATGTGTGATCCTTTGTGTCTCCATTTTAATGTATTAGTTAGTATATACCTCACACACACACATATATATATATATATATATATATATATAGTAGGCACATACCTATGTAATACAGCACTAATATGTTAACAAAATGGCCGCCTGTAGTAGTTTGTTGAGATCGTCGTGTAATCCAAGATGGCGCCTCTTCTGAAGTTACACCCCGTATCCAAACATTCCTGAGCTGTGAGGAGGGGTCTGTAGATAAGGACGTGCCAATAGACCCTCACAGCCAGGTACATGTGATGCTTCTTATCTACTAATTTGCAAAAGTATAAAAAAGCTGTCATTTTGTGAATAAAGCAGAAAACACTTTCATAGCAACAGGGCATGTTGTGATTGTTAATTCTCGGTGCACTCTTTGCTATTTTTAAGCTAATTTGGACCCCCACAAGGACAGAATAGCCCCTTTGAGGCTACTTTCCATTTCAGCACCAAAAGGCTTTGTCCCAGCCCTGCTCATATAGGAAATTCGGACCCTCAGGATATGTTTCCACGGCCGATTTTGATGCAGTTTTCACGGTTTTTACGCGCTTCTTCGGAAGCCGTTTTGGGTGCTGAAAAAGCAGCATTACGTCAATTCTTGAAGCGGTTTGTAGGCGCTTTTCTCTGCACGGTTTTAACCTATTAATTTGTATGGATGAAAACCTCATCCAAAAATGCGCCGAGAAACGCAACTAAAATCTCTTCTAAAGAAGCGCGTTTCAGGCGAGGCCTTGATGGAGTTTTGGGAGCGGAAGACTTTAAAAACAGCGTCAAAATCAGCCGTGTGAACATAGCTTTAGGCAATGTTCACACTGTGTATTTGCGGGGACGTATTTTGCCCGCAATTACCCATGTGCTCGGGAACGGGGGGAGAGGGGGGGGGGGCAGTAGCCCCACAGACATTCATTATTCTCGGTGCATATTCACCGCTAATAACGGACATGTCACTTGTCTCCCCGCTTGGTGTATTGTCCGAGCAGGGAGAGGAGACGTAATTCATAGTTCTCTATGAGAACTGTGGATTACCCTAATGACTGGGACGTATCTCGCCCTGTATTTAGCGCAGTACGGCGAGAAATACGGGGCGAGATATGTCCCAATAATTGCCGTGTGAACATAGCCTTACTCTAGTGATGCCATCATTGCTCCTATAGACCTTGAGGGGCAGCACACTTGTATAACCTGCTCTCAGGCACCCCATTCCTGCCTTTGCAGCGGTCGGGGCCGCACCTATGGGCAGGTGTCCAACGCTCGCCAGGCCGTCACTATCCTGTTTGCTCAGCACGATACGTGACGACCCAGAGACCTTTATCCGCGCTCAGCATTTATGGTGCACACTTTCCATGCGGCAATTAACCCTCCATAAAGGACCGGCAGACAACACATAACCCGCCCCCGGCAGAACCGGTTCCAGATCACACAACACGAGACGCAGCAGTGATTTTCTCTTTCTTTATTAAATTCTCTTAAAACAAAACCAGAAACATAGCAGAAAACTCCAAACCCCCACCCCCCCTCCCGAAAACAACAACACAAAAAACTCAAAACCACACACTACTGCTGTCCACTAGCCCCACCCCGACCATACGGTAAATACAGTGTCAGACAGAGAAAATCTTCACAACCAAAGCGCCCCTCGTCACCTTCCACCCACACCCGAAACCAAAAAGCAACCAAATGAAAAAAAAAAGAATCCTCACACCGCCCCTCCTAGCCGAATTTCAGCCCTGCACCGCAGCCTGAAACAGCAGAGGTCAAGGGTGCGGAGTTAGTGTAGCAGCAGCAGGACTTGCAAAGCACTCTACTGCCATCCGGCGGCACAAGCTTGTACTGCAAGCGTCCAGCCGTCCTCCGGCCGGGGCCGTCCGCGGCGATCCGGCGGGGGCCGAGCCTCAACCCTCTCCTCTATTTCTCTCCTACCCCATGTGCCAGGTGGTAACATGGTCAAAGAAATAAAGAGTGAAGAAATCATCAGTGTCTATTTTAATGATAAGGAGAAGAGCGGGGACGAGGCCAAGTACGGGAGGAGCGCCGGGCGGCGGCGGCGTCACGACTCCTCATTGCCAGAATCGTCCTGGTCTTCGTAGCAGCTGTCGCCCTCGTCCTCCATGTCGTCGTCCTCATAGTAGTCGACGTAGAAGAGGTCCGAGCCCTCGTCGGGCGCCGGCGCCTTGGTCTTCACGCAGTACTCGGCCAGCGTGGTGGGCACCTTCACGCCGTCGTTCTCGGCATCGGCTTTCGTGGTCAGGACTTGCTTCCTATGGACGGAAATTGGCGCATTAGAAACGCTCTATCGTAACCTTCCGTGTCCTGTCATTTGCTATCCAGTGTGCGCCACTATCTATGTGACCGATACACGGCCTGTGCTGTGGGGCAGCAGGAAGCTCGAAAAGCTCAAGCAACTTGGGCACCGAAAAACTGGTTAAGGATCTGAAGGGAGTCGTCCAGTGGAATAAGATTAAGGGCGACATTTTCCCAACGCGCCAACGCCATTTTTCTGGCCAAAACGCTTTGACGCCATATTTTGGATGTAAACGAACTGTCGTGCACCAAAACTAGGTGCATTGTATGCCGGGACCGACACATTGTAATGTGCCTATATAGGGTACGCTGTGCGCCTCCATAACGACATGCGCCTATTGAGGTGCATAGCACATCATTACAAGTGTATATGTGTTAGACGCATTTCACGTATTTGTAATAAGCTATGCGCCTCCGTGCGCGATGTGCCTCAATAGGGGCATTACATACGCTTCCAATGATAGGCTATGTGCCTGATCACGGCACCTAACATTTTATTGGTAGAGTATGTAATGCCCCTATGGAGGCGCATAGCTTATCATCAAGTATATGAAATGTGCCTAACACATACGCACTTGTAATGATGTGCTATGCGTCTTAATAGGCGCACGTCGTTATGGAGGCGCACAGTACATCAATTTTAGGTGCATTATGTTTACTATGCAAGGTTTACCTGACGCCACATTTTTGATGGGGTCGGACTTTCTGGCGCACTTTATACTTACTTAATGTGCCTAAAAACTGAAGTAGCACCGCAGATTTTCGGTCATCTCGCCCTAAATCTTAACCCCTCCCCGTGGTCAGAACTTGAATTTTTTAATCTACAAAGACATAGGAGGACTTATTTATTGTGAGACAAGATGTCCTCTCTAATGGTACATTGCTGCTCTGATTTTGCTTCCATTTAGAGCAGTTCTTATCTCCTGCTTGTGTACTCAAGCTTCCCTAGATTACCACATCCCCCCCCCTCCCTCCAATGACTGACCAGGAAGCGGGAGCCTGAAGCTGAAGAACTACCCACAGCCCGACTAGGAAGTGGGAGCCTGAAGCTGAAGAACTACCCACAGCCTGAAGAGCAGGCTCTGTAGAACAGCCTGGTGTAAACACCCCTTTAAGCTGAGCTGGGTTGTGAGAAGCCACATGTGACTCATCTCCCTTTAAAACTTTGTATCTGGATAGAAAGTCCTGCAGCCGCTGGCAGCTCGGACGCCTTCATTGCTCGGCACCGTCAGGACACTGTGGATATTACTGATAACACAGTGTCTTGTTCAAAGTGGCTGTGAGCTGGAGGTTTACCGGGCTATAGATTTATGATCTATCACAGGAACGTCTCCCGGGGGCTCTTAGAGTAAATGGCTTCCGATACCTGAAGGACGTTGCAGGGAGAGAGGGAGCTCTATACATCCCTGCACTATTAATAGGCTTATAAGAAAGCAACAATATGTACATGTCAGCTCACCCATATAATGCCAGTGTCCGGGTTGTCCATGCCATCATCCCGCCTGGAGCAAGCGGTGTAAACAGTCCTATGTAGCAAGAAAGGATTGATGAGGCGTTCCGGGACAATACTCCGTTAAAATGGTCAAAATTTATTGCAAAAAATCATAAAACTTCAAGATCCAAAGTGTGGCATCTCCCCTACAAAAAGGTGATGCCCAAAAGATTGACGCGTTTCGGGCAGATTACATGCCCTTAAGGGTGTGTGGTATTATGAGTGGCATGTAATCTGCCCGAAACGCGTCAATCTTTTGGGCATCACCTTTTTGTAGGGGAGATGCCACACTTTGGATCTTGAAGTATAATAATTTTTTACAATCAAAAATGACCATTTTAACGGAGTATTGTCCTGGAAGGCCTCATCAATCCTGTCTTGCTACATAGGATTATTAATAGGCTCCATCACTGTACGTCAGCCACAGCCGGTACCAGGGGGGTGCTATTTATGTCTCCAACATGGCGGCAGAACGTGCCCCTGTGGCCACCGCTTACCGGATGATGTCCGTGTACTCTCGGTCCCGGCCCTTGCTCTCCTTCCATTTGCGGTACATGACGGACGCATCCACATTGGCTGGAGAGAAGGTGTTTGGTTCGTTGAGGAGGGAGATGACGCTGAGGAGGATCGTCCTGTGCAGGAGAAAGAAAAAACAACTTTACTGACAAATGCAATTTACTTACATGAGACGTGCGAAACAATGACATTCAGGAGGGGAGAAAAAAATAAAAATCTATAGTATATGTATAAAAAAAACCTGGCAGAGAAATCCACTGCGCTGCCTGGGGAGGGGGCAAATACTGGCATGTCTTACTGTGGCCACTGAATGGCAATATTACACACCGTCAACTCACCCCTTAAAGATTTTTAGTTTTTTTTCTCCCAGTCTTTTAAAAACTTTTTTTTTTATTTTGCCACCTACAGACTTGTTTCTTGTGGGACAAGATGTACTTCTTAATGGTACCACTGTCTATACAATATAATGTACTGGGAACCCCACCCCCCCAAAAAATAATAAATTCTGCGCCATTTTAGCGAGGATTAAAGGGGTTGTCTCACTACAAGGATTGCTTTTTATATTAAAGATCTTGCAAAAACAAGTCACTTTGCAATATATGGCCATTAACAGTGTCCTACCTATTCCTAGATATCCCCTCTTGTATGGGCTGCATCAGCTCCTCAGGTCGCTATAGCTACAGACCTGTTCGATCTCTCCTGATAGGCTGCCAGCATGGTCGCCCATAGCTAAGACCCGCCCAATCTCTCCTGATAGGCTGCCAGCACTGGTTGCTATAGCTACAGCCCTTCCAATCTCCCCCTGATAGGCTGGCCAGCGTTTTGGTCGCTTATAGCTACGGGACCTGGCTTCTACTGCGCCTAGGGGAAAAGCCAGTAAACACCCCCCCTGAATCCCAAAATGAAACCAAAAAAAAAAGGACTGAGGTGGGGATGAACAATGTAGTGAGAAAACCCCCCTTTAATGACCGCCCCAACGTCTTTTGGCGTGGTTTGCAGACCCCGGGAAGCAGCTCGGGACATGAAGCTTAAACCCCAAATGTACTACAAAAACCCTTGTTTCCGGGGCCCATTTTGCGAAGCCCCGGGAAGGGGGGGAAAACCCCTGTGCCCCGATGTTTTAAACCCCTTTTTGTTGGGCGGTTCGCCCACCGCAATAAAAAGGGTTCCCCTGCTCTGTCAGGTAAATCAGAACTTTTTGGGGGGGGGGGGGGGGCCCCGACAGACCCCGGGGGGAAGGTGCACGTCACCCCCGGGGGCCCCTAGAGTAGCCCCATGCGGGTCTGGGAAAACAACCCCAGTGATCAGGGCAGACTGTGTGCTGCCCTGATCACTCCCTTTGTGAAAAATAAATGAAAAGATTATTTGTATTAGAATATTTTGAATTGGGTTCACAAAGGGTTTTAAAAAAAAAAAAAAATTATATATATAATTATTTATATATAAATTAAATAAATAATTAAAAAAAAAACAGTTCCCCTTTCGGGGATTTAAAAAAAAAAAAAAAAAAAATTTAAAAAAAACCAGAAAAAAGTTAAAAAAAAAAAAAAAAAAAAGTAATAAAAAAAAGTATTTTTTATTTTTTTATTATTTTTTTTAGAGCCCCTTAGTTCCAGGGGTTGTTTTTTTAAAGGGGGGAAAAATTACATACATAACAAAAAATTAAAAACAATTACAATGGGGGAAAAAAATTTGACAAAGTAACTAAAAACAGGAGGAAAGAGGACCCTGCCCGCGGGGGCTTAAAACTTCAAGGAAAAAGGGGGGGAGAGACAAAAAGGTTGGGGGGGGACTTTTTTTTGGGGGCCGGTGTAGGGGTGGGGGGGGGTTGGTGGGTTGTAGGCTATCCTGAAGAGAGGGGTTTTCAGGTTGTTTTTGAAATGGGGGACGTTGGGGGAGTCGGGATGTGTTGGGGCAGTGAGTTCCAGAGTGGGGGTAAAGCACGGGAGAAGTTTGGGGGACGGTTGGGGAGGAGCTGATAAGGGGAGAGCAGAGGAAAAGGTCCTGTAAAGGAAGCGGGGGTTGGTGAGGGGAGGAAATTGGAGATTGGGCAGAGATGTATGGGGGGGGGAGGGGTTTCAGGGAAACCCTTTTGTGGGTCGGTTTTGTAGCTTAAAAATAAAAATTTTCCCCTGGGCAAGGGGAAGCCAGTGAAAAAGGGAAAATTGGGCAAGGGGAGGGGGGCAGGGGAAAGGAGCGGGGGAGAGGGGGGTGGATAAAAAGGGCAGCAGAGTTAAGGATGGATTGGAGGGGGAGGGGGGGGGGGGTGCTAGGGGGGGCCCAAAGAGAAGGATGTTGCAGTAGTCTTGGGGGGAAAAAAAGATGACGGGGGCCGTGGGGTTTTGTGTGTCAGGGGTTGGGGAAATGGGGGATGGGGGAAATTTTTCCCAGGGGGAGGCGGCAGCAGAGGTGGGGGTTTGGGGATGGCGGTTTGAAGGATAAAGAGGAGAAAAGGTTACCCAAAAGGCAGGGATTTGTGGAGGGGTTTGAGGGGGTTTGTGGCCATTAACAGTGATTTGAGAGAACAGGGGGGGGGAGGGGAGAGGGACGATGGGAAAAATGATGAATTTTTGTTTTATCTACATTTTGTTTTAAGCGAGGGAGGAGAAAAAGGAGGAAAAAAATTTATAGGCAATTTTTGGGGTCCCGGGGGGAAGGGGGTTTTAATGTCAGGACCCGGGGGAAAATTTAAAACTGGGGGGGGTCGTCCCCTTCAGGTGGTAGTTAAAGGGCCCTGGAGGCTATGAGCTGGGCCCAAGACCCCAAAGAGTGAGTAGAGAAGAGGAAATGGGCCCCGGACAGACCCCTGGGGACACCAAAAAGAGGGGGCCCGGGGGGGGGAAGGGGGGTGCAGGAGTGAGAGGGGCACTGAAAGGGGGCCCCTTCAGGAGGGAAAAGGACAGGGAGGGGCCCCGGTCCGTGATGCCGAGGGGGGGAGGGATTTGTGATGGAGGGGAAAAGGTCGACAGTGTCAAAGGCAGAGGCAGGTTTTAAAAGGGAAGGGGGGAAAGGAAGGGAAGGTTTTGGGGGAAGGCAAAAAAAAGGACAGGTCTTGGAGGAGAAGGGCGGAGTTAAAGGAGAAGGAAAAGGACAGGTCTAAGGGGGAGAAGGGGCAGTAATGGAAAAAGGCAGAGGACAGGTTTTTGGGAGGAGGGAAAGGGGGGGGAGTAATGGAGAAAGGGAGAGGAAGGGGCTAGGAGGAGAAGGACGGGGTTAAAGGGGAAGGCAGAGGACGGTTAGGAGGAGAAAGGGGGAGAATGGAGAAAAGGGAGAGGGACAGGTCTAGGAGGAGAAAGGGGGAGTTAAAGGAGAAGGCAGAGGAAGGTCTAAAAGGGGGAGAAGGGGGGAATGGAGAAAGGCCCGGGGACAGGTCTTAGGAGGACAACGGGGTAATGGAGAAGGCAGAAAAGGCCCGGTCTAAGGGAGGAGGGACGGGAGTAATGGAGAAGGCAGGGACAGGGGCTAGGGAGGAAGGGGGGAAGGAAATAATGGGGAAGGAGAGGACAGGTCTTGGGGGGAGGAAAACGGGGAGTAATGGGGAAGGCAGAGGCCCGGCTAGGAGGGGGGGAGTAATGGAGAAGGCAGGGACAGGTCTAGGAGGAGAAAAAGGGGGAGTAATGGAGAGGCAGAGGGGAAAAAAGGGTTTTAGGAGGAGAAAGGGGGAGTAATGGAGAAGGCAGGGACAGGTCTAAGGGGGAGGGAAAAAGGGGGTAATGGAGAAAGGGAGGGGGGACAGGTCTAAGGGGGGAGGAAAACGGGGTAATGGGAAGGCCCGAGGACAGGTTTTGGGGGAGGAAAAACGGGGGAATGGAGAAGGCAGAGGACAGGTCTAAGGGGGAGGGCAGGGGTATTGGAGAAGGCAGAGGAAAAGGTTTTAAGGGGAAAGGGGCCAGAGTAATTTGGGGGAAAGGGAGAGGGAAAAGGGCTAAGGGGGAGGAGCACGGGGTAATGGAGAAAGGGGAGGGAAGGTCTTGGAGGAGGAGCACAAAAAGTAATGGAGAGCAGAGGGGCAGGTCTAGGAGGGGGAAGGAGGGGTTTTGGGAAAAGGGAGAGGGCAGGTCTAAGGGGGAGGAAAAACCGGGGAATGGAGGGAAAGGGAGGGGGACAGGGCTAGGGGGAGGAGCAAGAGTAATGGGGGAAGGCAGAGGCAGGTAAGGGGGAGGAGCACGAGTAATGGGGAAGGAGGGGGACAGGTTAAGAGGAGGAAACACGGAAAAAGTAATGGAGAAGGCCCGAGGGGCAGGGTTTGGGGGAGGAGCAAGAGTAATGGGGAAGGCAGAGGACCCGGTTTTAGGGGAGGAAACCCGAGTAGTGGGTGAGGTTTTTGGTTAATAGGTCTTGGGGGACCTTTTGGGGTTTGGGCGGGGGTTTGGGAGATTTTGGGGTGGGAAAAAAAGGGTTGGAGGGGTCAAAAAGAGAGTTGGAGGAAAAGGGGGGGAAGGGCAGCTGAAGATAGAGTGTGCTCGAGGAGTTTGGAAGCAAAAAGGGGGGGACGAAAAGGGGGGGATTTGTTGGCGGGGGGAGGGGGTTTAAGAGTTTGGGTTTTTTAAGGTAGGTGTGTGGTCGCGTGTTTTTAAAAGAGGATTTAATAAAAAAAAAAAATTGGGGCATATTTTTACACACACAAAAAAAAAAAACCATATTAGGGGATCCACAGGGGCCCGAATAACCTGTAGAATTTTAAACTAACAAGGTTTTTAAGTGTGAAATGCGAATGGTGTAAAAAAAAAAAAAAAAAAAAAAAATTTTAAAAAATTTTTTTAAAAAAAAAAAAAAATCTGCAATTATTTATAAGTGATCTTAAAACTTTCCCCCTAAAAAAACAACCCTTTTTTTGAATAAAACGGGGGCCCCCATCCCAATGCGTTTATTGAAAAATAAAAAAAAAGTTACAAATGTTGGAAAAAGAAAAAAAAAAAGGGGGCAAAAAACTAAAAAAATGTTTGGTTTATAAATATTTTCAGGCGTTCGGTTCAGGGGTTAAAGATCTTGGGAAAAAAAAGTCACTTTGAATATGTGTCCATTACCGGGGTCCCACCTATTCATAAAATATTTCCCCCCTTTTTTTTGGGCTGCCTCAGCTCCCCAGGTTGCTATGGGTAAAAAACTGTTCAGTCTCTCCTGGCAGGCTTTCGAGCACCCGGTTGCTATAGGGTTCCCGACCTGTTTTTAAAACTTTTCCCCCGAAGGCTGCCCGCATGGGGCCTATAGCACAGACCTTTTGGGGTTTCTCCCATAGGCTGCCGCACTGGTTGCTATAAATAAAGACCTGTGCTATTCCCCTGATAGGCTGCCACCCCTGGTCGTATAGCTACAGACCTGTTATTTTCCCCGAGGCTCCAAAAATGGTCTTAAGCTACAGCCCGTTCTCTCTCCTGATAGGCTGCACCCCTGGTCCTTAGCTCGGGACCTGTTCCATCTCTCTGATAGGCTGCCAGCGCGGGTCGCTAAGCTACAGACCGTTCCATTCTCCGATAGGTGCCAGCTTGGGTTGAGAAAAAAACCCAAATAAAAAGGATGGGGTTTGATCAATCAGTGTAGTGAAACAACCCCTTTAAGTTTTTATGGAGTTCACTCTTCAATATCAATTATTTATATGTATTCTGCAGGTCAGTGCATTTACAGTGAGGCCAAATTTTTAAAGTTTTCGTTATGCATAAAAAAAAAAAATGTTACTTGATGAATATTAAAAAAAAAATTTTGGGCTTGTTTTGGGGGGGGATTCAGTTAATGAATTTTCAAGTACATTTTTTTTTGGGGGCCCGGATCCCCTTGAAGATCCTGTGTATAGATCCTGTGAGGTGCCCCCTTGTGCTTGACCCCCGGTCTCTGAGAGTTGTGGTATCAGATCCTGTGAGGGGGCGGCCTTGTGCCCCTGACCCCGGACTCCTCTGAAGAGTCCTGTGGTATCACGTCCTGTGAGGTGTGGCCCTTGTGCTCTGACCCCCGGGGCCTGGACTCCTCTGAAGAGTCCTGTGGTATCAGATCCTGTGAGGTGCAGCCCTTGTGCTCAGACCCCCGGACTCCTCTGAAGAGTCCTGTGGTATCCGATCCTGTGAGGTGCGTGCCCTTTGGGTGCTCTGGACCCCCGGACCCTCTGAGAGTTCCTGTGGATCACGTCTGTGAGGTGTGGCCCTTGTGCTCTGACCCCGGGGCCTGGACTCCTCTGAAGAGTCCCTGTGGGTATCAGATCCTGTGAGGTGCTTCCCTTGTGCTCTGACCCCCGGACTCCTCTGAAGAATCCTGTGGTATCAGGTCCTGTGAGGTGCGGCCCTTGTGCTCTGACCCCCGGGGTCCGGACTCCTCTGAAGAATCCTGTGGTATCGGATCCTGTGAGGTGCGGCCCTTGTGCTCTGACCCCTGGACTCCTCTCAAGAGTCCTGTGGTATCAGATCCTGTGAGGTGCGGCCCTTGTGCTCTGACCCCGACTCCTCTGAAGAGTCCTGTGGTATCAGATCCTGTGAGGTGCGGCCCTTGTGCTCTGACCCCCGGGGCCTGGACTCCTCTGAAGAGTCCTGAGGTATCAGATCCTGTGAGGTGTGGCCCTTGTGTTCTGACCCCCGGGGCCTGGACTCCTCTGAAGAGTCCTGAGGTATCAGATCCTGATGCTCGGTGCGGCCTCCATGGATGGGACTTGTTCTCAGACACTCAGTCGAATTGAGATCTGGGGAATTTGGAGGCCGAGTCACCACCTTGATCTCTTTGTCATGTTCCTCGTTCCTGGACAGTTTCTGCCGTGTGGCCCCGGATGTACAGCGTATTCAGTGCACAAACACATCCAATGCCTCCTCAACATACAAGATACATTGGTTCTGAGACGACCATTGTATGAAGAGACCATAAACCATGGAAAACCAGTGACTGGTTACGAAGCCCCAAAATGTCCCCAACATAGAGAAGAGAGAAAATGCAGCAGCTACCAATGCAGATAAAGCGCCTCCTTCCATATTGCTTGAATGTAGAAGAGGTATCGAGCACCCGGAAGATGAGGTTTAAAACTATTCAACGCGTTTCAGGTCTGTAAGTGGGCCTTTAATCATAACGTTAGGATGCGTTTTTGTCTACAAGCGTTTTTTATGTTATTATAATGCGACAATTAAAGTTGAACATTTTTTTTTAACTACCTCTTCTGGCTGCTGGATACCTCTTCTACATGCAAACTGTACCTGTGATATATTCCATGCACTGGAGTAATTGGACGGATATTAAGCAGAGAGGAGTCAGTGAGTGGAGCCATTTTTGTCTCTTGTTTTTGGCCTCCTTCCACATAACATCAGGGGGAGCTGCCGGAGGCTGGAAATCACTTCCAATGAGGAGGACAAGGGCTTCTAGGGTCAAGCACTTTATACACAATGGACCAGAAAATGGGGCCCCTCACCTATAGAGTGGGGGCGTACTCATCCTGGCGCTACATGTAAGAAAGGCAGTACATCGACATTAAGTACCACAACACTGTACTGTAGAGAGCGCTATAGACCCGGCCAATCACTGCTATGCCCTCACAAAATACAGTGTTAAGATAGCAGTACAGGACATGCGTATCACACTGTAACTGTAGAGAGGTGCTAGTAGGAGCCTCCATATCAACTGCAAGCAACCTCACTAAATACACATGTAAGATCAACAGGACATTTAGTAACCACCACTGTACTGTAGAGCAGGGCGCTATAGACCTCCAATCACTCATGTAACCTCACTAATACATGTAAGAAGCATACAGGACGATGTATACCCCAACACTAGTACTTTAAGGTGCTATAGACCCCAATTCACTGCATGCATCCTCACCTACACAGGTAACACATTAAAGCCGTACAAGGATATGTAAGTACCCGACACTGTACTGTAGAGATGCGCTATAGAGACCGCCTAAATACCACGCATGTAACCGTCACTAATACTGTATGAGCAGTACAGACATGGTAGTACCACACTGTACTGTATGAGAGGAGCTATAGAGATCCTCCAATTCACTGCCTGCACCCACACTAATACATGTAAGAAGCATACGGGACATGTATTACCCACACTATACAAAGTAGAGAGGGCGCTATATACCTGTCCAATCACTGCATGTACCTCACTAATAACATGTAAAAAGCGCATAACATGGACATAAAGTACCGCACTGCACTGTAGAGAGGCGTCTATAGACCGCCAAACACTGCATCTGCACCTCACTAATACATGTAAGAAGCAGTATCAGACATTTAGATAACCCGCACAGTACTGTATAGAGAGCGCTATACACGAAACGCCAATCACTGCTATCTGCACTCTCACTAATGAGCATTTAAGAGCAGTACCTGGACCATAAGTACCTAGCACCTGTACTGTAGAGACGCGCATATAGACCGACCAATCACTCGCATGCACCATCACTAATAGTGCATGTAAGACGCAGTCTACAGTAACATGTTACCATACAAGCACAGTATGTAGGGAGGCCGTATAAGACCATGCCAATCACTGCATGGCACCTCACTATTGACATTCTAGCGGTAGCATGTACAGGACATGAATACCCACACACGGAAACTGAGTAGAGAGGCGCTATACGCACCTACAATCACTGCATGTACCTCCCTAAATACATGTACACGATAGCAGTACAGGACATGTATACCCCACTCACCGAAGTAGAGGAGCGCTAAGACCACAATCACTGCATGCACCTCACTAAATACATGTAAGACGCATTACAGACATGTAGTACCGCACTGTACTGTAGAGAGGTGGCAATACTGACCACCAATCCCAGCATGTCACATACACTAATACAATGTAAGAAAGCAGCTACAGACATGTAGTACCCTACAAACCCCCACCAGGAGCACTGTACTGTAAGGAGTCGCTATAGAACACCATTCAACTTCTCATAGGCACCTCACTAATACATGTAAGTAGCAGTACAAGGACATGTATGTACCGCACCGTACTGTAGAGAGGTGCTATAGACCTCACAATCACTGCATGCACCTCACTAATGCATGATAAGAGCAGTACCAGGACACATAGTACCAGCACTGTTATCTGAAAGGAGGCGCAATAGACCTCCAATCACTGCATGCACCTCAACTAACATACATTAAGATCAGTATCAGGACATGCTTAGTACCCCACTGCACCCGTATAGGAATGGCCTAGATAGACCTACCAATCACTCATGCACCCTCACTAATACATGTTAGGGAGAAGCAGTACAGGACATGTAGTACGCGGCACTGTACTGTAAGAGAGGTGTGCAATAGACCCCAATCACTGCATGCAGCCTCCACAAATACATGTAACGTAAGCATTACATGACCATGTATTAACAGCACTGTACTGTAGGGAGGCGCTTCTCTAACCACGCAATCTCACTTGCATGCACCTCACTAATACATGCTAAAGAGCAAGTACAGGACCTCTAAATCGCACTGCGTACTGTAGTGAGGCGCTATATACCGCCAATCACTGCAAGTCACCCTCACTAATACATGATAAGAGCATCTACAGGATATGTACGTACTACAGCGCACTGTACTGTAGAGCAGGTGCTATAGTACCCAACCATCACTGCATGACACCTCACTAAAATCATGTAAGTGAGCAGTACAGAAACATCTGTATAACCTGCACTGTACTTGTAGAGAGGGCCATATAGACCATCAATCACTGCATGTACCTCTCTAATACATGTAAGAGCAGTACAGGACATGTAGTAGCCGCATGTACTGTAGAGAGGTCTATAGACCACCAATCACTGCTATGCACCTCACTAATTCATGTAAGAGCATTACAGGACATGTAGTACCAGCACTGTACTTGTAAGAAGGGATCTATAAGACCATCAATCACTGCATGTTACCTCACTAATACATGTAAGAGAGTACAGGACATGTAGTACCGGCACTGTACTGTAGAGATGGGTGCTATAGGACCACCAATCACTGCCATGCAGCCCTCACTATTCATGTAAGAGCAGTACAAGGACATGTAGTTTCTGCACTGTACTGTAAGAGGCGCTATAGACCCGCCAATCACTGCATGCAACACACTAATACATGTAATAGCAGTAACAGGGACATGTAGTACCGCACTGTACTGAGAGAGGCGCTATAGAACCCACCAATCACTGCATACACCTCACTAAAACATGTAAGAGCAGTACATGACATGAGTACCGCACTGTAATTATAGGAGGCGCTATAGACCACCATCACATACATGCACCTCACTAATACATGTAAGAGCATATTACAGGAGAATGTAGTACCGCCACTGTATCGTGTACCGAAGGTGCAATAGACCACCAATCACTGCATGCACCTCACTAATACATGTAAAGCATAACAGTAACATGTAGTACCACACTGTATTATAGAGATGCGCTATAGACTACCAATCACTACATGCACACTCACTAATTACATGTAAAGAGCAGTACAGACATGAGTAACCCGCACTGTATTGTAGAGAGGTGCTATAAGACCAATCAATCCCTCTGCATCACCTCACTAATACATGTAAGAGCATTACAGTAGATGTAGTAACCGCGCAGTCTGTACTGTAGAGAGGCGCTATAGAGACCACCAATCACTGCAAAGCACCTCACTAATACATGGTAAGTAGCAGTAGCAGGACATGTATTACCACACGTACTGTAGAGATGTGCAATAGACCCACCAATCAACTGCATGCACATCACTAATACATGTAAGACAGTACATGATATGTAGTTACCAATCAACCTGTACTGTAGAGTAGTTGCTATAGACCGCCACAGTGCAATGCACCTCACTAATACATGTAAGCAAGCATACAATTGACATGTAGTACCCGCACTGTACTGTAGAGAGAGTGCTTAGACCATCATCCTGCATGCACCTCACTAATACATGTAAGAGCAGTACAGGAGATGTAGTACCTGCACTGTAACTGTAGAGAGGCCCGCTATATACCCCAATCACTGCATGCACCCACTATACATGTAAGAGCAGTACAGGACATGTAAGTACCACACTGGTACTGTAGAGAGGTGCAATAGACCACCAATCACTGCATGCACATCACTAATACATTAAAGCATACAGGACATGTAGTACCAACGCACTGTACTGTAGAGAGGTCTATAGACCACCAATCACTGCATGCACATCACTAATACTTGTAAAGCAGTAACAGTACATGTATTACCCGCACTGTACTGTAGAGAGGCGCATATAGACCACACAATCACTGCATGAACCACACTAATACATGTAGAGCCACTACAGGACATGTATACTTGCACTGTACTGTAAAGAGTCGCTATAGACCGCACCAATAACTTATATCACCTCACTAATACATTAAAGACAGTGCAGGACATTTACTACCACCGCACTGTACTGTAGAAAGAACGCTATAGACTGCCAATCAATCAACAGCAATGCACCTCACTAATACCATGTAAAAGCATTTAGTACAGGACATGTAAGTACTGCCTGTACTGTAGAGAGGTGCTATAGACCACCATCCTGCATGCACCTCACTAATGCATGTAACGAGCAGTACAGGACATGTAGTACCCACACTGTAACTGTAGACAGCGCTATAGACCACCAATCACTGCATGCACCTCACTAATACATTTAAGAGCAGTTAAAGACATGTAGTAACCGCACAAAACTGTAGAGAGGCGCTATAGACATAAATCACTGCATGTACCTCACTAATACATGGAAGATCATTACAGGAATGTGTACCGCATATCTGTAGAGAGGGGCTATAGACCCCCAATCACTGCATGCACCCCACTAATACATGTAAGAGCAGTACAGGACATGTAGGACCGCACTGTAGTGTAGAGAGGTGCTATAGACCACCAATCACTGCATACACCTCACTAATACAGTAAGAGCAGTAAGGACATGTAGTACCCCCGGCACTGTACTATAAGGAAGACTCTATAGACCACCAATCACTGCATGCACCCACTATTACATGTAAGAGCCGTACAGGACATGTAGTACCTGCACTGTACTGTCGAGAGGCGTATAGACCACCAGATCACCTACATGTACCTCGCTAATACATGTAATAGCAGTACAGGACATGTTATACCCACTGTAGTGTAGAGAGGCGCTATAGACCACCAATCACTGCACACACCTCACTAATACATGTAAGAGCAGTACAGGACATGTAGTATCGCACTGTACTGTAGAGAGGAGCTATAGACCGACAATCACTGCATGCACCTCACTAATACACGTAAGAGCAGTACAGGACATGTAGAACCGCACTGTACTGCAGAGAGGCGCTATAGACCGCCAATCACTACATGCACCTCACTAATGCATGTAAGAGCAGTACAGGACATGTAGTACCGCACTGAAACTGTAGATATGCGCTATAGACCCGCCAATCACTACATGCACCTCACTAATACACGTAAGAGCAGTACAGACATCTAGTACCAGCACTGTACTGTAAGAGGGCGCTATAGACCACCAATCACGGCAAGCACCTCACTATACATGGTAAGAGCAGTACAGGAGATTGTAAGTACCGACACTGTACTGTAGAGAGGCGCTATAGAAAACTCGCCAATCACGTGCATGCACCTCACTAATACATGTAAATCAGTACAGGACTATGAATAAACCGCACTGTCTGTAGACAGGATCAATAGACCACCAATCACTGCATGCACCTCACTAATACATGTAAGAGCAGTACAGGACAATGTAGTGTACCGCACTGTTTACTGTAAGAGAGCACCTATAGACCACACAATCGCTGCATGCACCTCACTAATACATGTAAGGAGCAGTACAGGTCATAGTAGAGTACCCGCAATATACTTGTAAGAGGCGCCATAGACAATGCATTATCGACGGAGCCGTCCCGCCGTAAATAATTGTGCATGTCACTTATCTCCCCGCGGCGGATTGCCGAGCGGGAGGAGCGACGAATCCACTGTTCTCAATGAGGAGCAGTGGATCAACTGTAATTGCTGCCGCGCGGGATTGGCCGCCGTACAGCAGCGCAAAATCCGGCGCGCCATTAAACGGCGCCAATCACTCGGCAGAATAAGCCGTGTGAAACAGGGTAATACGTGTCCAAGTCATTACGCGTAATCCACAGTTCTCACTAGAGAACTAGGATTCGTCTCCTCTCCCTGCTCGCGAATCCGCTGGGGGGAAATAAGTGAGGAAATGGGAGGGGGATGGGGGGGGGGGGGGGGGGGGGAGATTGTTGATTTTAAACATGTGAATTACCAGCGGCGTATAAGCGCCGCTAGTTTGATAGTCTATGGGCCGCGAGGTGCCGGCCCCCTGCTACCCCGCCCCCGCCCACATGGCGTAATTACGCCCCGCAATTAAGCCATGTGAACATGGCCTTAGGTTATATTCACGCGGCATGTTGGGTCTGTGTGAACATACGCTTTTAGCTGCGTGTTTGGATCCTTCTGTCGCACCCTCAACACGCAGCTAACAAATAGCAACGTGATTTACATTACTTTTATTATGAGACACGCATCCGCGTTCACTCGAGTGCTCCCCGATGCGTCTCACTGTCTTTCGGATCCGTTCTTGTCATGTCAATTCTTGGTCCGCAGACGCAGCAGGACTCCTATAATAAAGTATAGGGAGTGATCCTGCTGCATCCAACACATCCAAACACACAGCTGCCTCTATAATAACTATAGGGAGGATCTGGCACCAACACATCCAAACAACAGCTACCTCTATAAAACATAGGGGCGACCTGCTGATCCAAAAAACATCCAAAAACACACAGCTGCCTCTAAAAAAACTATAGGGGGCCTGCTGCATCCAAACATCAAACACACGCTGCCTCATAAAACTATAGGGGCGACCGCTGCATTTCAACCATCCAAAACACACAGCTCCTTTTAAAATTTAAAAGGGAGCGATCCGCTGCTCCAACAACCCAAACACAAGCTGCCTCTATAAAAAACTATAGGGGGGACCCTGTGCACCCAACACACCAACACACAGTGCCTCTTAATAACTATAGGGAGCGATCTGCTGCATCCAAAACACACCCCAAAAACAGCTTCCCTTCTATAATAAATTAAGGGAGCGACCTGCTGCACCCAAACAAAAACCCAGCTCCCTTATAATAACTATAGGGAGCGATCCTGCTGTTTTCCCAAAAACACAGCTGCCTCTAAAAAAACTATGGGGAGGTTCCTGCCATCCCAAAACACACAGTCCCTCTATAATAAACTATGGGGGAGCGACCTGGGCATCCAACACATCAAACACACCTTTGCCCTCTATAAAAACTTTAGGGGAGCGACCCCTCGGGCATCCAAAAAACATCAAACACCCAGCTGCCTCTATAAAAAAATTAGGGACGATCCTGTGCATCCAACCATCCAAACACACAGCTGCTCTATAATAAATATAGGGAGCGATCCTGCTGCATCCAAACCCAAAACCAAACACAATGTCTCTAATAAAACTATAGGGACGACCTGCGCACCCCAAAAACACACACTGCCCTTTAATAAAATGGGGACGTCCTGCTGCATAAAAACAAAAATCCAAACCAAAAAATGTCCTATAATAAACTTTAGGGGGGGATCCGTGCATCCAATACACATCCAAACACACAGCTGCCTCTAAAATAACTTTAGGGGTTATCCTGCTGCATCAACACATCCAAACACACAGCTGCCTCTATAATAATAAGGGAGCGACCCTGCTCTCCAACACATAAAAACACAAAATGCCCTTTAATAATTAGGGAGCGACCCGCTGCACCCCAAACACACCAAACACACAGCTCCCTCAAAATAAAACTTAGGGAGCGAAATTCCTCTGAAAAAAAAAACCCTAACAACCCAAAAACACACAGTGCCTCAAAATAAACATAGGGAGCGATCCTGTGCACCCAAACACATCCAAACACACAGCTGCCTCTTAATAACTAGGGAGCGATCCGCTGAAATAAAACACACATCCAAAAAACACAGCTGCCCTTTCATAAAAAACTATAGGGAGCGACCCTGTGCTCCAACACACCCAAACACAGCTGCCCTATAAAAAAAACTATGGGGAGCGATCCTCTTCCAACAACCCAAAAAAAACCACTTCCTTTTTAATAATATGGGAGGGGCCTGCTGATCCAAAATCAACACACGCGCCTCTATAATAAACTATGGGGAGCGCCTTTGCTGCTAACACATCCCAAACAACAGTGCCTTTTAAAATTTTAAACAAAAGGGACGACCCGGCTGCATCAACACACCCAAACACAACTCCTCTATAATAAAAATGGGGAGCGCCCTGTTTGCCCCCAAAAACCACATCCAAACACACAGTGCCCTTAATAAAAATAGGGAGCGCCCCTGTGCATCCAACACATCCAAACACAAGCTGCCTCATAATAAAAAGGAGCGACCGGCTGATCCAACACATCCAAAACCACAGCTCCCCTTTTAATAACTTAGGGGCGACCCTGCTGCATCCAAACATCCAAAACACAGTCCCTCTATAAAAAACAAAGGGAGCGATCCTGCTGAATCCAACACACCCAAAAACACACACTCCCTAAATAACTATAGGAGCGCCCCTGCTGCCCCAAACACACCCAAACCACGTGCCCTCTATAATAAAATGTAGGCGTTTCCTGCGCATCCAACACATCCAAACACACAAACTGCCCCTCTATAAAAATAAACCCCCTATGGGGAGCGACCCCTGCTGCATCCAACCCCCATCCAAACCACAGCTCCCTCTATAATAAAAACTATAGGGAGCGACCCTGCTGCATCCAAACCCCAATCCAAAACACGCTCCTCTTAATAACAAAGGGCGACCCTGCTGCATCCAACACATCCAAAACAAAAGGCCTCTATAATAAATATAGGACGATCCTGCGCATCCAACAAAATCAAACACACAGTGCCTATAAAAACTATGGGGAGCGACCTGCGGCTTTCTAACCCCCACATCCCCAAACCCCACAGTCCCTTATAAAAACTATAGGGAGGACCCTGCGCATCCAACACATCCAAAACACAGCTGCCTCTATAAAAACCCTGGGGGAGCCACCTGCTGATCCAAACCCCCCAAACACCACAGTGCCTCTAAAAAAAACTAAGGGAGCGTTTTCCGCTGCATCCAACACACCCAACCACAGCTCCTCTATAATAAATATAGGGAGCGATTGTGCATCCAACAAAAAAAATCCAAAAACAAAAACAGCTGCTCTTTAAATAATATAGGGAGCGCCTGCTGCATCCAAACACATCCAAACCACAGTCCCCTCTTTAATAAACTTAAGGGAGCACCCTGCTGCATCCAACACTCCAAACACACAGCTGCCTCTATAATAACCTAAGGGAGGACCCCTCTGCATCCAACACACATCCCAAAAACAACAGCGCCTCTATAAAAAAGGTATAGGGAGCAATCCTGCGCAATCCAACACATCCAAAAACACACAGCTGCCTCTATAATAACTTAGGGAGGGACCTGTTTACCCAAACAACACTGCCTCTATAATAATATAGGGAGGACCCTGCTGCATCCAAAACACAGCTCCCTTTATAATAACCTATGGGAGTGACCTGCTGCATCCAACAAAACCCAAAACAAGCTGCCTCTAAATAAAAGTATAGGGAGCGACCTGTGCATCCAACACATCAAACACCAGCTGCCCTTAAAAAACTATAGGGAGCATCCTGCTGCATCCAACACACCAAACAAAAGCCCCCATAATAAAGTTAGGGAGCGACCCTGCTGTATCCAAACACAACCAAACACCGGCCCTATAATAAATATAGGGGGATCCTGCGCATCCAACACATCCAAAACACACGCTGCCTCTAAAAAAAAATATGGGGGAGGACCCTGTGCACCCAACCATCCAAACAAAAAGCTGCCCATAAAAAAATTATGGGGCGACCCTTCTGACCCAACACACCCAAAAACACACAGCTCCCTTAAAAAAACTATGGGGAGCGATCCTGCTGCATCCAACACACCCAAACACACAGCTGCCTCTATAATAAATATAGGACGATCCTGCTGCTTCCAACACATCCAACCACAGCGCCTTAAAATAAACTATAGGGGGATCCTGCTGAAAAATCAACAACGCTCCCTTTAAATAAATTGGGGGGATCCGCTGCATCCAACACATCCAAACAACAGCTGCCCTATAATAAACTATAGGGAGCGCCCTCGCATCCAACCAAGTGCCTTACAAAAAAACTATAGGGGGGGTTCCTGCTGCATCCAACACATCCAACACACAGCTGCCTCATAATAAACTGTGGGGAGCGACCCTGCGATCCAACACATCCAAAACCCCGCTGCCTCTATATAAATATAGGGAGCGATCCTGCTGCACCCAAACACATCCAAAACACACAGCTCCTCTTAAAAAAACTATAGGGGAGCGATCCTGCTGCATCCAACCATCCAAACACAACTGCCTCATAAAAAACAAAGGGGAGCGACCCCAGCTGCCTCCAACCATCCAAAAACCCCGGCTGCCTCTAAATAAACTATGGAGCGTCCTTCTGCATCCAACACCATCCAAACACACGCTGCCTTAATAAAACTTAGGGAGCGCCCTGCTGCACCAACAATAAAAACACACAGCTGCCTCTATAAAAAAATTAGGGACGATCCGCTGCATCCAACATCCAAAAACCCCAAGCTGCCTCTTAATAAACTTGGGGGAGCGATCCTGCTGCACCAAAACATATCCAAACACCAGTCCCTTTATTAACTATAGGGAGCGATCCTGGATCCAACACATCCAAACACACACCCTCTATAAAAAAATGAGGGGACCCCGCTGCACCCAAACCATAAAAACACAAAAGCTGCCTTATAATAAACTATAGGGATGACCCTTGCTCCCCCAACACATCCCAAACAACAAAACCCCTCTATAAAAAATATGGGAGCGACCCTGCGGCACCCAAAACACACCAGCTGCCTTTGGATACATGAAGGGGATCCGTTTAGGATCCGATTGATGCAAAATTTTGGAATGTGATATCCGGATTCAACAAGGGTCTGAAAACATAGCCCAAAACACCGTGTGAACATACCCTTAGCCGCAATCCCGCTTCACAGCCCCTTACCGACACGTCCGTACACTGTCGGTAAGGGGCTAATCACGTCATTTCAAGCATCACCAGCTCCTACATCGTTGCCGGCATCATGACGTACTCATGTCAGTAAGGGGTCATAAGTCTATACTCCTATATTATCCTCTGCCTAAAGTGACGCCACTTTGTTATTCTGAGCACCCCGGTCTTGGGTCCGTACATCTGCGTCATTTCCCCGCAAACCCCTCAGACAAAGGTGAAACCAGAAGTCATGGGATATACTTCACACCAGACACCCACGGCGCCCGGCACGCCCTATCGATGGAGAGCTTCCAGTGTGGTGCTAAAATATTGCTATTTTTTCCATCATTCCCGGCAGAACATACGATGAAGATTCCAAACGGGACCCGGACACAAGTGAACCCGGCTTGGCATGTTCACCGGTTATTTCGGGCGATTTTACGTCCGCAAATACGCCCCGAAATACGTGCACAAAATTGGAACATTTTGGACTAAATACATTCCCCTTTCTTTACTATGGGGATTTATTTTGGAAATACCTTCAATAAGTGACGGGGATTTGATTTTACGATCGTATT
>JAODAL010053266.1:0-25417 GCA_025379985.1 Phyllomedusa bahiana | reverse complement strand
ATTTTGGGGAAATTTTTATCCAGTGTTCTTTAAGATGGGCTTCTGTGTTCGCCCACGGGCCCCCCCCCCCCCCCCCGCTCCCACCGCCGGGGAATTTACAGGGGTAGATTCTCTTTAAAATTCCTAGCTAAACTAAAAAAGTTCAAACCCTAACTAACTAAATTGAAGGGATCACAGCTAAAAGTGGGGTTTTCTCTGTGCAAAAAGACTAATTTCCGACTGTTTGGCCACAGGCAGAACGAGGTCCAAACCCTATGAAACGCTGAGAGACACTGAGGCTGAAACAGGAAACGCTTTTATGTAAAAGAGGTCAGTATTTTCCACCCAAATCGAAAACCATACACACCCCATCATGACATCGACAAACACCACCCTGCTCTATTCTGTAACTGATTTGCGGGCCGCCAAAATTCAGAAGCCCCAAAAAAAAAGGCGCATCTTAAAGATGATGCAAAAGATTTTAAACCCTTAATTTCGATGATCGGAAATTTTTTTCACCAAAAAAAACCTTCCCGATTTCAACTTTTCGTAAAAATCGCCAACCTACTGTGGGAGACTGAAAAAAGACAGAAAGGTTTTCTGACAAAAGTTTCAATTACCATTTATCTTTAAAGTTTTGCAGTGTCAAGGGTTTTTAGGTCATTTCCTGTGAGTTTAAACTATAATCATGGCCTTTACAACAGAAATGGGGCTTCAAAGGGGCATTTTCTCCATCAAAATTTTTAATACTGGCTGAGAAGTCAATTTATATTTTTTGGGGTCATGTTGCGTGAGATCAGCTATAATCAGGGTCCTTTGGAACAAAAAAAGTGGCTTTTAAGGGGCATTTTTCCTCACAATTTTTAACAGGGCTGAGAAGTCATTTTTAAATTTTTTGGGATCAGTTCGGGGAGAACAGAAATTAAATTAAAGGTCCTTTGGAACAGAAATGTGGCTTTTAAGTGGCATTTTTCCCTCAAAATTTTTTTAACAGGGCTGAGAATATTTTTAATATTTTGGGATCATGTTACGTGAGATACAGCAATAAAAAGGCCCCTTTGGGAACGAAATGTGGCTTTTAGGGGCATTTTTCCCCAAAATTTTTAACATGGTGAAATCTTTTTAAATTTTTTTGGGTCATGCTGCTTTGAAAGCAAAATACTACGGGTCTGTAATTTTGTTTTTTAAGACTTTTGTTCTTCCAATTGTAAAAAGGCTAAGGGCATTTTTAAATTTTTTGGGGGGCATTTTGCTGTGAATGAGCAAAATATTCGGTCCTATATAAAAAAAAAAGTTGTTTTAACAGACATTTGTTCTTCACAATTGTCAAAATGGCCATGAGTCATGTTTTAAATTTTTTTTGGGGGTGTTGCGGGAAAAATGAGCTAGACTACAGGCCCTATTGTAAAAAATGGGTTTCTAACAACTTTTGTTTTCACAATTCTCAAGGTGGCTCAAGGGTGATGGGCTGCAAAAACAGGAAAGGAGGCACTGTTAAGGACCAATTTTGCAAAATGACTTGTTTTGCAAGATTTTTAAACATAGTAGCAATCCCTTTTTTTAGAAAACCCATTTAAACAATTAAAAAAAGAGAAAAAAAAGACATGGTGGGATTTCAACCATTTTAAAATGTGTTTTCTAAAATTTAAAAACAAAAAAAACTGCATGTACAAAATAGCTGGAAAAAAAAATTCCTCAAATTTGACAAGAGGTACAGGAAGATACCAGATGGGTTTTTCAAGGGCATGGAGAGGGGCACGGACAAGAACAAAGTACAGAGACAATTTTCCCCCGCCTTGGTAAATGGAAAAAGAATCCAAGAAAAAAAGGCACCCGGGGGGGAACAGGGGCGTTAACCACCCAAATTTCCAAATGAAGCTCAAATTTGTCCGCACTCAACGGGGGGCAAGCGCTAAACCCCCGGGGTTTGGGTCTTACGAGGGAAAGGGGAGGTCTTAAACCCCCACACTTCCCCTTCCCCACTCTGCTTCAGCATGACTGTTTTCGTTGCTGCGCATAAGACATTTTTACCGTTTTAATAGATGTCGGACGTAGCCTGGGCTCCACCCGCACCCACTGTAAGTTGGCCCTGGGCTGGACCTCTTGTTAACAGATGGCTGACGGCCACTGGCCCACCGTGGGGGAATCAGGGGAGCTTCAAATTTTCCCAAAAAAAACAGATTTTGAAAAAGGTGATTTCTGTGAGGTTTAAAATGATCAAAAAGGGCTCCAGGCCCGGACACCATTTGCACAATTTGAGGCCCCAAAATTTTTTTGGGGCTGGGGTCACATGGGGTCGCATCATCGATCCCAGGGGAGTCTGCCCAATCACGAAGAAGGATTTGGAGGAAAAAGAAAATATTGAATTTGGAGAACACTCCAGAACCCGGGGGGCAAATGCTTCCAAATAAAAAGTGTTTTGGGGATATTAGGACTTTTTATTATTATGGGGTGTGCGACGAATTAACCACACACGTGTAAAAAATACCTTTAAAAACTGCAGGGGGGGTGTATGTTGTAATTATTTACATTAAAAAAAAAACAAAATGATAAAAATGTAAAACTATAATAAAACTTCCCAAATAAATTCTGTAAACAAATGCATTACCAAAAAATTACTAAATGACAGTCACTGAAAAAATAGCATAGTGCCCCTTTGTGATCTGTGGGTCAAGCAGGGTTTAGGGGTCATGCGTGGGACAGGACAGTATATTTTAATGTCCGTGGAAAATAAAAGGTGGTTTTAAAGACCCTTTTTCCGGCACTTTTTAATCTGGGGTTTATGCAAGGGGTTTGGGCCATCTGTGGGGCAGGACAGGGTTTGTCTATTCCAGTGAAAAAAAAAAATGGTGGTTAAAAGACCCTTTTTCCGGCCCCTTTTTAAAATTTGTGGGTCAGACAGGTTTAATTGTCATTTGCGGTACGGGACAGATATGTCAATGCCCAGTAACTAAAATGGGGGTTTTAAAGACCTTCTTGCGGCATTTTTTAAATTGGGGGTCTTTGGGTTTGGGGCCATGCTGTGGCCCAGGAAGGTATAGTCAAGTCCCATTTCACTAAAATTGGTTTGAAAGATTCCTTTTTCCGGCACTTTTTAAATCTGGGGTAATCGGTTTTTGGGGGTCAGCTGCGTTCCGGGGCGGGGATATTAAATGTCCGTTCAAGAAAAATGAGGGTTCAAGCATACCCCTTTGGCACTTTTTAATTTGAAAAATAGAAAAAAACACCAAGGGCCCCGGCGCTCGTTTTTGGTAATAATCTCGGAGATAGAGTAGAAAAAAAAATTTGTTTTCCTTTAAAAATTTTAAAGGATGAGCCCCAAATTGCAGAGAAACCAAAAGGGTTTTCGGCCGTACGACACTTCCTCAGAGCTTCGTTACAAAAAAACAAAACGACACAAACAGAGACTTATTTAAAAAGACGCTCAAATTTGGGGTTGTGGTAAAAACCAACCCTGGTCAGGTAAAAAGCTTTTAAAACCCAAAACTGGTGTAAAAAAAAGCAATAAAAACTTTAAAAAAAACCCCTTAACTAATGAAGGGTTATTGGTAAACCGGGCGGGAAATTTTTTTTAAACCCAATGACATAAAAAAGTACTTTTTTCCCATTATATTCAATGGGAAATAGGGTAGCAAAACACCAAACAAACAAAAAACAAAAAAAAAAAAAACAAAAAACAAAAAAAAAGTTTGGGTGGAAAATACATAAAAAACGATTGGTTTAAAGGAAAGAGGGGAAAAATAAAATGGGAAACAATTTGTTCTTTTCCTTTCCTTTAAACCCAATCGGGTTTTTTTCTTTTGTGTTTTCCCCCAAATCTTTTTTTTTTTGTTGTTTTGTTTTTTGGGTTTTCTCCCCTTTTTCCCCATTGAATAATCGCAATTATCATAACGATATCCGATAGTCGATAAAGATTATCCCCGATGCCCAAAAAAGTCTATGGGGAGGAACCCCTTCATTGTTACACCCAAACAGGGCTGGAGAAGGGAAAATTAAAACCCCACAACATAAACTGGATACGGCTACATCTTGGGCAAGACCCATTAGGTTAGAAAAGTCACAGAAAAAAAAGTCAAAACCATTCACTACCCTGTTTGTCCCACGCATAAACCTTTAAAACCTGCAGCCCCCAAATTTAAAGTTCCAAAAGGGCAGTATTTTTTGAACCCATCATTTTACTTGAACTGAAACTTTGCCCTATCCCTGTCCTGGAAAGCAGCATGACCCTTAAAACTATCTACCCACAGTTTAAAAAAGTCCCGAAAAAGGAGTCTTTCAACCCCATTTTATTTGACAAAAAATTGACTAGCCTGCCTTGACTGCAGGAGCCCTTAAACCTGTTGCCCACAGTTTAAAAAGTCCCGGAAAAAAAGAGTCTTTAAACCCCCTTTTTATTTTAAACTGGACATTGACTATGCCTGTCCTGGACCGCAGCATACCCTAAACCCTGCTTGCCCCACAGATTAAAAAGTGCTGGAAAAAGTAGTTTTTTTAAAGCAGTATTTTAGAAAAATTGACTTGACTATCCATACCCTGTAACGCCATGACCCAAAAACCCCACGGGTTTTTTTCCCTTATGGCCATCAGCAATATTTTGCAATAAAAATAAACAAATTTTAAAAAACAACTCATTTTCCATACTGTGTGCTAGAGCTATTGCCATTTACTGGTAAAATTTGTTCCACCGTAATTAGAATGTGAAGCAAACGAAACAGAGCCCCATGGTAAACGAGGCTGTCGAAAATCTGCATTTACTGTAAGTGGGTTGAAGAAATTACTGATAAAGGCGGGGTGGGGGTTTAACGTGAACCCCGCAGGTTCAGCAACCGGGGCCGGGTTCATGGGGCGGTGGAGCCGGGCTGGTGTTCGTAATCTATTAACACGCAGGTTCAGCTAGCAAGGCCCATTACAGGGGGTGGGGTGGGGGGCCCAGGCTGGCGCCCGTTTCCATTAACACGGCAAAAATTTCCCCTTATGACGCAGCAATGAAAACCCCGGGCTGAAGCAGAGTGGGGAAGCGGAAGTGGAGCTAAACCCCACCTTTCAGTACCAGTCAAAAACCGGGGAAGGCTTAAAAAATTTCGCCTCTACGAGAGCGCTTGACCCTCCGTATGTGTGCAAACCAATTTGATCTTCATTAAAAATGTGGTGGTTGACGCCCCTGTTTCCCCCAGGTGCCCTTTTTCTTGGCATTATTTTTCTCGTTTTACCCCAACGGGGGGGGAAATTGTCTTGTTTTGGGGGGTGGCGAATGTCCCCATAACCATGCCCTCGAATAACCCTAATCTGTTCAAGTCTTCCTGTCCTCCCTTGTACAATTAAAGGGTATTTGTATCAGCTATTTTGTACATGCAATTTTTTTTAGTAGTTTAATCTAGAAAACACATTTTTAAAATAGGATGGAATCCCACCACGTCTTTTTTTTCTGTTTTTTTTAATTTTTTAAGGGTTTTTTTTTATTAAGGGTTTGCTAGCTATTTTAAAGATCTTGAAAAACAAATTAGTGTCCATTAGCAGTGTCCCCCCTTTTCCCTGTTTTTGACGCACCATCCCCCCAAAATTTCAAAACCCCCTTGAGAAATTTTCACAATTGTGAGAACAAAGGTTTTAGAAAAACTTTTTTTAAATGGGAAACCTTAGTAACTGTATTTACAGAACATCCCCCCAAAAAATTCAAAACATGCCCCTTTGGCCCCCTTTTTGACAATTGTGAAGAAAAAATGTCTGTAGAAACCACATTTTTTATAATAGGACTTTAGTAAGCTGCTTTTCACAGCAGCATGACCTAAAAAATTATAAAAATGACTTCAGCCCTGTTAAAAATTGTGAGGAGAATGCCACTTAAAACCCAATTTCTACCCAAAGGACCTTGATTTTAGCTGTTTTTTTCCAGCACCAGCCCAAAAAAACCTTGACGTGAAAAAAATTTTTAAAGAAAGTGAGTAAATGGAATCCCCTTTTTTTCATGAAATTTTGAAAATTGTTGTTTTTTTACAGTTCCTCCCCGAAAAACCACAAAATGCCCTTTTTTGGGAATTGGAATAAATATTGCGTAAGAAATGATCATTTTAAAAAAAAATTTTCAAGAGGACTTTTCTGTTTAAAGGGGAAAATGTGAAGAAACCGCAACTATTAAGTGACCTCAGAATTGGGCCACAACATCATAAAGAGAACCTCCCTGATTTATCTTCATGAAAGTAAAAACGTCCACTTACGGAAACCCGGATGCGTTTGTCTGTAAGACTCCTCCAGCGTGTGAAGGCCGCTCGAAATGACGCTGGCTGTGGCAGGACAACATCTATGGCGTGGCAAGCGATCGGACCATTCATCCTTTTTGGGATCCCCAAAGTCAATTGGGTCGGAACATATCCAAAAACATCGGTTTGAGACCAGATAGTCATGCCCGACTTAACCCGGGCTCTGTGTGTTTTTTGTGCCCTGCATTACATGCGTTGCTGGGGTGGTAAAAAAGGATTTCCGAGGTCCCCATTGGCTTCGCCACTGCCTGCTGCTGCTGCAGCTATTGGACTCTATGCTGTCATGTTGCGGTTGTTGCACCGTGAAATTTTAAGAACTGAAGCAGAATAAAGATGTATGTTGATCAATCAGCAAGGTCTGCAATTCCTGCATTTTAATCTGTATTTGGGTGGGGGAAGGAAAGTGTGAGTTTTGCTTTGTACCGGGGGTCGAGGGGGGTGGCCCCCAGTAAATGTTGTTCGTTTGATGGCTTAAGCGAGGATCATGTTGGAGGAAAATGGAGCATCCAAAACCCTATGTGAGGATAGAGCCCTTTATTTCCCAAAACCCTGGGTCGAGGGGCACTATAAACTGTCTTCCTCATCTTCCCCCCGCTTCAAACCCTCCAACCCCTTTCCCAAGGCAGGGGAAACGTAAAGTCAGTGTCCAGCATACCTCATCCTCCTCTGCTTCCTCCCTCAGCTTTAACACAGCCCTGATTGCCTTTCATGCTTCCTGAGAGCTGAGGGGCCCGCCTTGCACAGCCTGGACCCCCCAACACTGCCCCAAAGAAGACTGATAAAGTTGGAAACTTTTGGGGACTTCTTCAAAACGGCAAGGATAGTGCAGAGCTCTTTCACCTGCCTCCACTCTCGGGGGCTCAACACCCCCAGTTCCACACTGCTGTTTGTAGGCCCGTGTCATTCGTACTGCGTAATGGGGTTGCGCTGCTGCAAAATCGCTGGAGCATGTGGGGGGTAGAATTCCAGGTGTTGCCATGTCAAAAAAGGAAAGGTTGACGGGGAGGCCGAGCTGAGTGCAACCAACCAGGCGGAACAAGAGGGTGCGAACGGCGGAAGTGTGGCTCAGACCTCGGCCTTCCCCAGCAGGCAGTCCCGACCCCGGGGGGCGCTTTAGAAATTTTTGGACGACGAGGTTATGACATGTGCCAGGCAAGGATGGCTCCAGCCTACCCGATCTTAAGGGCGGCCCGCAATTTGACCCTTATCGCACACCATCTTTCCCGGCACAAGGTTCTGTCACCAAGCCAGCGCTCGGTCTTGTTGCGAAGAGCGTCCCCAGCTCCTGACGTGTTTGACGTCTCCAAGACAGATTAATTTCAACACGGCCTGGTATCTAGGGTACGTGATGCTAAAAGTGGGCCTTGGGGGAAAAAACCCCGCACATCCCCCCGGGTTTTGAAGAGCGTTCGCCCAGCCTGAGAGCCCCCCGTCACCACCAAAGGGAAAACCCCCCAGTTCCCCAGTGAGCTGTCACAGAAATATGCGGGCCCTTGGTGTGCTTACTATTCATGTTTCATGGTCAGATGGACTTTTCCGGCACAGATGCAGACAATGTGTTGAAATTTTAGATGAACCGTGGGGGACCAGGGAGGGACCTTTTCTGGAAAAGAAAAAACTGTTCAGCTTTGGTATTGGGGGGAGGCAAGGGCCCAAAGGGCGTGGTGGAACCCCTCGTGCCACCAGATTGAAATCAAAAAATTTCCAAAGCAAAAACCCGGGAATGCCGATATTTAGGCTTTGGCTTTTGGGGTGGTTTGGATTTAAATGTTTCTTTGTCACAAACCCGGTAGACAGAAGGCTGGTGATAGACGGCCCCTGCCGGCTTCAGGCAAACTGGTGGAAGGAGAAAGGGGTGGATGGGGCTGGTGGTCTAGGCGACGGTGGAGGCTGAAGGGAGGTGACCTTGCCATGATTGAGAGACATGGGGCAGCTGAGGAAGCTTGGTCGGGGGGGGGAGGAGGGGGCGGAGTCAAGGGTGTGGGACATGGTTGGAAGCCCCCCGGGGTCGGTGTGGCCTTTTTTCTCCAAATGTTCCCCATTTCAAAATCATGCATTCCTGCTGTGATAGACATGTTGGTGGGGGTTAAAACCCAAGATTCTTTCCCTATGCGTTCACGGCAAAATCGGGCATATGACATTGCTGGGTGAATCAGAGGCTTGCTCGAAAAAAGGCCCAGGCTTGAGGGTCCTACCTTTTCGATGGCGATAAGCGGGAGCGGGGTTTTCCCCTGAAGTGGCTGGGGAATAATCTCAGGGACTTGTGCGACCCCCCCTCCCTTTTTGAGGCGGGGCCCCTACTAACACTACCCAAACGTCTTTTCCTTGTCCCGGATGAAGCGTTCACAAGCAAATTCTGCTGGAAGACCACGTTGGATCCGCAAAGTCACATCTTTTTTTCAACACAGGTGATTCCTCGTCCCCGACATTCGCATCTTGGGGCGCGGGTAAAAAGCAACAGGGACTGCAAGGGTTGCCGCCCCCCTCAGAGCAGAAACATAATCCTCTTTGGCCTCTTGATATTGCTGACGATGTGATGAGAATTTTTTGGCCCTGATGGGAGGACGAGGAGGTAAGATGCTGGATGCAGGTTGCCTTAACCAAAAGAAAAGATTGGAGCGCTGTTCGTTAGAGATTCACAGGGCACCGACCCAGCGATGACAGGCCTGGGGTTCCCGAACCCCAAGATCGCTGGTTTCGTTTGTCGCCAGCACTGAATGAGACCTTCTATCGTACCTCACCTCCAGGGCCCGCACCCCTCTTTGCCGCTTTCCCCCTGCATTTCGCTCCATGTTCAGAAAATTACATTTAAAAAAAGGTTTGGAAGAGTTTCTTACGTTCTTATTGAAAGACGGCAAATCACAGTATCTTAAATCCCCCTAATTTCCAAAGCCATCTAGGGTTTAAAAAACCCAATTGTTTTTATAAATACCTGTGAAATGCGGTTGGTGGAAGAACCCAAAACAAAACAAAAATGTTCTTCCTTTAGTCCCCGGAAATTTTCAATGCCCCTAGCACTAGGAATTGATAGTTTTCAACAAACTATCATCAAGTGCGTTTTTCGCGCCAAAAGAGTTTCAAAGCGCAATAAAACTATTCAGAAGTTACATGGGTGAAATTAGGTTTTTTGTAGAATGAACACAAGAACATTATACAAAAATTTCTGTATCCAAATTTAAGTACAAGGTGACTCTTTGAACAAAACTGGGGCGCACCAAAGTGCAATGCAGCTATTTAAAAGTTATACGGATAACAAAAGGTGGTTTTGCACAAATTTAATACACCAACAGTTACTACAAAATTTCTGTATCCAAATTTAAGTACAACGTGGCTCTTTGAAAAAGACTGGGCTGCACCAAAGTGAAATACAGCTATTTAAAAGTTATACGGATAAGAAAAGGTGGTTTTTATACCAAGGAAATAAACCAACAGTTACTAGAAAATTTCTGTATCAAAATTTAAGTTCAAGGTGGCACTTTGAACAGAACTGAGCCACACCAAAGTGCAATACAGCTATTTAAAAGTTATAGGGATAAGAAAAGGTGGTTTCGCACCAATGAAATATACCAACAGTTACTAAAAAAATGTCTGTATCCAAATTTAAGTACAATGTGGCTATTTGAAAAAAACTGTGACGCACAAAATAAAATGTACAATTTCACCTCAGGTGCAAGGTGTGCTGGCCAAAAAGTGGTAAAAAAAATGCCATTTCAATGCAGGTTCAAAGCAGAGTCTGGGCTGCAAAATACACCTTCTTTTCTAAAGCCTGTCTGTCCGTCCATTCGGCCCAACCCTCAACCCACCCCGTGGCTGGACAGCGCTAGATGCTTCTTTAAAAGTCTGTGTCTAACTAAATAAGAACTGAAATTCTCTAATCTACCTATATTCTAATCTTCACAGCTAAAAGCATAGTTGTTTGTATGAACAGAGAGAAGAACTGTGTCTCAGAGCTGAGCTGTATTGAGAGACACGCAGCACACGTCTTGCTCTAGTGTTAGACACTGAAAGACTAATGCTGTTTTATGCAAAACGAGGTCATGTGATTTTTCCAGCCAATGACAACCATACACATCACAGTCATGACGTTGTACACCCAGCTCACACTGCTCTATGATCTAAGCTGATTTGCTGGACGCCAAAATGACAGGAAGCACCGAAAATGGCACGATAGTAATAGATTATCTGCAGATTGTCACCTAAAATATCGAGTGATTGGAAATTTCCGATCAGCCTAAAAATCGTGTCGATTTCAACTTTGTTGATTATAATCGCTCATCCCTAGTGGTGTTTAAGGGTATGTTTTTAGATGCGTGTTTGGATCCATGTATTGGACCCAAAACGACCCAAACACACATCTAACAATGTGCAGTGCGCTTTAAATTGCTTTCAATGTAAAACATGCATCGCCGTCCAGACGATCGCCGATGTGTGTTTCACATGTGTCTTTCTGATGTGTCTTTCGGATGCGTTCAAAGAATTGACATATCAATTCTTGATTCGTTTGATGCAGTAAACACCCTACTTAAAAGTATAGGGTGCGTTTCTGCTGCAGCAAAAACGCATCCGAACACGCACCACAACACATGTGCTTCGAATCAAAAAGGTATCCAAAAATGTATTAAAAAAATATTGTGTGAACATACCCTAATGATACAGACTCGGACTGGATCCCGGTTGCTAGTGGGGTACCACAGGGATCAGTATTGGGCCCTATTCTCTTTAATATATTCATTAATGACCTTAAACAAGGATTGCACAGTGGAATATCAATTTTTGCAGATGATACTAATCTCTGTAAAGTAATCAACATAATAGAGGATAATGTTTTAATACAAGGGAATCTGAATAAGTTTGAGGCCTGGGCAGAGAAATGGCAGATGAGGTTTAACATGGATAAGTGCAAAGTTATGCACATGGGAAGGAAAAATCTATTCCATGATTACTTGTTAAACAGAAAAAGCTGGGTAAAAGTGACATGGAGAAAGATTTGGTAATCCTAGTGAATAGTAAACTTAATTGTAGTAGCCAGCGTCAGGCAGCAGCTGCCAAAGCAAACAGGATTATGAGGTGTATTAAAAGGGGCATAGAAGCACATAATGAGAACATTATTCTCCATTACTGGTCAGATGGTCACACATGGAATGTTGTGTACAGTTTTGGGCACCAGTGCAAAGGAAAGACATTGTAGAGCTTGAACAGTTTCAAAGGCGGGCAACAAAAATAATAAAGTATTGGGAGGACTGCAATACCTAGAAAGATTAGCAAGATTAGGATTATTTTGTTGGGAGAAAAGACAGCTTCGGGGGTGGGAGGTGGGGCATAATAAATATTTTTAAATATATCAAAGGTCCATATAGTGATCTCTCTGAAGATTTATTTATACCTAGGATTGTATCCAGAACAAGGGAGCATCCTCTACGCGTAGAGCAAAGAAAGTTTTTATGTAAACATAGAAAGGAATTCTTTACTGTAAAAAGCAGTAAAAACTGAGGAATTTTTTGCCAGAAGAACTTGTCATGGTGACTTTACTAACAGAGTTCAAAACGGTCTGATTGCATTTCTAGAGTGTAATAATATAACAAGTTATAGTGACTAGAATTCTGGAGAAAGGTCTTTGAACCAGGAATTTATTCTGATTGCCAGATTGGAGCCGGGAAATAATATTTTCCCTAAAATGAGGACAATTGGCTTCTACCTCATGGGGTTTCTGCCTTTCTCTGGATCAACATTATAGGACAACAGGCTGACATCTGTCTTTTTTCAGCCTTAAAAGCTATGTAACTATACAATGTATAGAATTCTATTCTTGTAAGTGTGGCAAGTATTGCTTCACAGAGATTCTTACCCAACTTTTTCCAGGCTTTTGTAGAAAATTTTAAAATTGAAAGATGTGCATCTTTGGGCTTTAAACAAATGTGGGGGAAAATTTTTGTAGCTTTATCCGGATATGTTGTATGTTTTATTTTTAAAATAAATGTACTATATTTAGAGGGGGCGAATTGTTTTTTCAAAAAGGGGAAATTCGTTTGGGAATTTAAAGGGAAAACTTGGGTTTTGGGGGGTACTTTGGGGTATTTTTGGGTGAACGGGTGGGGTTTTTGATTGTTTAAAATTGGCTGCGAGCACTTGGCGCTCATGGGGCAAAGCACTCGGGGAGGAAAAAAAAGGGCAAAAGGCCTGCTTTGCATGTGCAGAGGTGAAGCCAATCGGGGGGGCCCGGGCCCGGGATTCTTTTGACGTCCCCGATTTATAAGTCCGGGCGCGAGGGGCCGGGAGCTCACCCTTCTCACTGTGCTCATCGGGGAAGGGCTCCCGCGGCTGATAGTTTTAATGAAGAATTGTTTTTTTTATTTTAGCGTTTTTGGGGGGTGTCTAAAGTTGGGTTAAAGGGGACTGTTCTTTTAAATTTTAAATTTTTTAAATTTTTTGGGGTTTTGGATCTAAAATCTAGTGTGCGTCCACTCCCAGGGGCTTTTCTTTCAATATCCAAGGGGGAAATCAAACCCAGTTCCTGTTGTATTTTTTTAAAGGAAACAGGTTTTTACTTTACAAAAAACCCAACTTTTTTGGGTTCCCCCTGCCCCAATTCTATTGCGAAAATTTAAAACCCCGGGGGGTTTTAATTAACCCGTTTTTTTTTGTTTGGTGTGGGGGCCCCAAGAAAAAGTTTTTTCAACAAAAAAATATAAAAATTTTTTTCTGTAGTAATTCACAAGAAAAGGTTTTAATTAAACGGTTTCTCTTGTTGTGTGGCTTTGGAAAACACGCAATTGAAAACCACGCTCCAAAGTACTATTTTGTGCGGCTAAATTTTTGGGCAATTTTTTTCCGGGGGGTTAATTAAGCGTTGTTTTGGCTGGTGTGCTGACCAAATATAAAACCGTCTTTTTCAACGCCCAAAATATATAAATTTTTCCTGTAGCCTAATTCACAACAATGGTTAATTACAACTTATCTCTTGTTGTGTGGCGTAGAAAACACGCAATTGTAAACACGCTAAAAGCTACTAGTTTGTAGCGGCTCAATTCTTTGAGCGCAATTTACATCAGGGGTTAATTAAGGTTGTTTTGATGGTGTTGCTGACAAAAAATAAACCGTCTTTTCAACGCCAAAATATATACATTTTTCCTGTAGCCTAATTCACAAGCAATGGTTAATTACATCTGTATTCTCTTGTTGTGTGGCGTAAAAAACTGCATTGTAACACGACTACAAAGCTACTATTTGTGCGGCCTCAATTAATTGAGCATTTTACAGTTCCAGGGTTTAATTAAGCGTTGTTTTGCTGGTGTGCTGACAAAATAAACCGTCTTTTTCAACGGCCAAAATATTATACATTTTTCCTGTGCCTAAATTCACAAGGCAAAGGTTAAATTTACACTGTAACTCTTGTTGGTGTGGCGTAGAAAACACGCAATTGTAATGACGCTACAAAAGATACTATTTTTTGCGGCTCAATTCTTTGCCGCAATTACATCCAGGGGTTAATTAAGAGGTTGTTTTGCTGGTGTGCTGACAAAAATAAACCGTCTTTTTCAACGCCAAAATATATACATTTTTCCTGTAGCCTAATTCACAAGCAAAGGTTAATTACAAACTGTATCTCTTGTTGTGTGCGCTCAGAAAACACGCAATTGCTAAGGACGCTACAAAGCAACTCTTTTGTGCGGCTCAATTCTTTGCCGAAATTTACATCAGGGGTTTAATTAAGCGTGTTTTGCTGGTGTGCTGACAAAAATAGAACAGTCTTTTTCAACGCCAAAATATATTTAAATTTTTCCTGTAGATAAATTCAAAAGCAAGGTTAATTACAACTGTAACTCTTGTGTGTTTGGCGTAGAAAACACGCCATTGTAACACGCTACAAAGTACTATTTTGTTGCGGCTCAATTCTTTGGCGCAATTTACATCCAGGGTGTTAATTAAGCGTTGTTTTCGCTGGTGTGATGACAAAAAATAAAACCGTCTTTTTCAACGCCAAAATATATAAATTTTACTGTAGCCTAATTCACAAGCAAAGGTTAATTTAAACTGTATCTCTTGTTGTGTGGCGTAAAAAAACACGCAATTGTAACACGCTACAAAGCTACTAAGTTTTGCGGCTCAATTCTTTGGCGCAATTTACAATCCAGGGGTTAATTAAGGCGTTGTTTTGCTGGTGTGCTGACAAAAAATAAACCGTCTTTTCAACGCAAAAATATTACATTTTTTCCTGTAGCCTAATTCACAAGCAAAGGTTAATTAAAAAACTGTATCTCTTGTTGTGTGGCGTAGAGAAAAAATGCTTTTGTTACACGCTACAAAAGCTAATATTTTGTGCGGCTCAATTCAAAAATCTGGCGCAATTTACATCCCAGGGGTTAATTTTTAAGCGTTGTATTTGCTGGTGTGCTGACAAAAATAAAACGTCTTTTTAAACGCCAAAAAATATATATATTTTTCCTGTAGCCTAATTCACAAGGCTAAGGTTAATTACAACTGTATCTTTGTTGTGGTGGCGTAGAAAACACGCCCAATTGTAAACAAGCTACAAGCTTCTTTATGTGCGGCTCAATTCTTTGCCGCAAATTTACAATCCAGGGGTTAATTAAGAGTTGTTTTAGCTGGTGTTGTGACAAAAATAAACCGTCTTTTTCAACGCAAAAATTTTAAATTTTCCTGTTGACTAATTCCACAAGCAAGGTTATTTTAAATGTATCTCTTGTTGTGGCGTAGAAAACACGCAATTGTAAGGGCGCTTACAAAGTACTATTTTGTGCGGCTCAATTCTTTGCCGCAAATTAACATCCAGGGGTTAATTTAAGCGTTGTTTTGTGGTGTGATGACAAAAATACGTCTTTTTCAAACGCCAAAATATATAAATTTTTCTGTAGCCTAATTCACAAGCAAAGGTTAATTACAACTGTAATCTTGTTGGTGTGGCGTAGAAAACACGCAATTGTAACACGCTAAAAGCTTTCTATTTTGTGCGGCTCAATTCTTTGGCGCAATTTTCATCCATTGGTTAATTAAGCGTTTTTTTGCTGGTGGTCTGAAAAAAATAAAACGGCTTTTTCAACTCCAAAATATATACATTTTTCCTGTAGGCCTAATTCACAAGCAAGGTTAATTACAACTGTATCTTTTGGTGTGTGGCGTTGAAAAACACGAAATTGTACACGCTACAAAGCTAATAGTTTGTGCGGCTCAATTCTTTGGCGCAATTTAAATACAGGGGTTATCTAGCGTTGTTTTGCTGGGTGATGCTGACAAAAATAAACCGTCTTTTCAATGCCAAAATATATAATTTTTCTGTAGCCTATTTCACAAGCAAAGGTTAATTACAAACTGTATCTCTTGTTAGTTTGTTTAGTTTTATTTTTTTTTGTTTTTTTAGGTAGAAAAACACGCTATTGTAAGACGCTACAAAGATACTATTTTGTGCGGCTCAATTCTTTGGCGCAATTTACATCCAGGGTTAAATAAGCTGTTGGTTTTGCTGGTGTGCTTGACAAAATAATCCGTCTTTTTTCATCGCCAAAATATATACATTTTTCTGTAGCCTAATTCATGTCCGAAGGGTAATTAAGCCTGTTTCATAGTTTCATAGGTTTCATGTTTGTAAGGCCAAAAAAAGAAAAGAGTCGTCCATCTAGTTCAGGACTGTTGTGCTAAGGGGTTGATCCAGAGGAAGGCAAAAACCACCAATGAGGTAGAAGCCAATTTCTCATTTTTAGGGAAAAAATTCTTCCTGAATTCAATTGGCAATCAGAAAAATCCCGGATCAAGCCCCTCCCCTGGAATCCTAGTCACTATAACTTGTTATATTATTACGCTCCAGAAAATGCATTCCAAACCCTTTTTGAACCTCGGTTTTATTGAATCACCATGACCAGGTCCCTCTGGCAGAGGAATTCCATAGTCTCACTGCTCTTTACAGTTAAAAAGAATCCCTTTCTATGATTTATGTTAGAAACTTTCGTTCATCAAGACGTAAAGGTTGCCCACTTGTTCTTGATACAGCCCTGTGTTTAAATAATCTTGGGAGAGATTCTATATTTGACCTTTGATGTATTTATACATATTTATTATGTCCCCCGAAGCATTCTTTCTCTAAACTAAATAACCACTAATCTGCCAATCTGTCTGTTGTACTGTATTCACGCAGTCCTTTTATTATTTTGTTGCACGCCTTTGTACCTGTTCAAGCTCTACAAGTCTCTTTCCTGTGCAACTGGTGCCCTAATAAACTGTACACAATATTACCATGTGTGGTCTAAACAGTGACTTGTTTAATGTGAGATTAATGTTCTCTTCATGGTGCATTATGCCCTTTTAAGGCACCCCATGATCCTATTGATTTGCTGCTGCTGCCATGACACTGGATGCTACAATTAAGTTTACTGTCACCAGGATCCAAGTCATTCTCCATGTCAATTTTACCAGTGTTTTTCCATTTAAAATTGTAAGCATGTAATGGATTTTATTACCCCATGTGAATAACATTGCCATTTTCAGTGTTAAACATCATCTGCCCATTTACCTCGACCCAGGCCTCCAACTTATCCAGATCCTTTTGTAAATAACATATTATCCTCTATTGTGTTGATTACTTTACAGAGCTTAGTATCGTCTGCAAAGATCGATATTCTACTGTGTATTCCCTGTGTAAGATCATTGTTTTTAAACGGCACATACAAGTAAATTTTTCCTGGCCATTTGTGGAGCGCATTTTTATATCAAGGTTACCCAAGCTTGTTACTGGTTTCATTTGGAGTCAAAAACAGGGTGTATATTTATCATATACAGATCATCATCAAACTGTGTCTGTACATTTTAGAACAACAGTATGTCAGACAGAGTGTGGCAGCTCTGCACCTGCGAGTGGAGTGCACAAACATTCCTGGAACAGGCCCAGGTCGCAGCAACAGAAGGGGACGTAGCAGCAAGGGGTCTCTCGGGTGAGCCACAACTGCCGCTGTCATCTAGCGGCCGTGTGTTGTTCAGCAAACCCAAGGGTTCTGGTTGGGTTGACATAGGTCATCATCTTCATCCCAGATGACATTCTGACAACCTCAGCACCAAGAGTCGGTGGGAACCTCGACACAAACCCTTAGTTGGCATGGCCCGGGAGCGGAGTCAGCGGCCCTACCTGTCCTCAGCTCAACTCTGTCCCATCCGGTTCCTCAGACAGAGATTTATTCTATGTGGGTCTTGGCTCGCGCCACTATATAGCGTGGATGAACACATTTTGAGGAGGGCAGTCAGCAGCTATTGGCCAGCGAAGAAATGGTGGGCCAATATCCCATGCTTCTTGCCAGTAGGCGGCAAAGTTAGTGTGAAGAGTGGCATGGGAGGTCATGTTGTGATAGTCAGCCTCGGCATTACACAGTACACGGTGCTTGAGGACAGAAGTGACGATGAAACAACAAATAGATGATGATGTAGCCGACCGCCAATTGGGAGCAGGGTGAGGAGAGGCTTCCATTATCGTCAGGAGGAAGAGGCGTCAGCTTGCGCGTCAGGCAGCGGCGCAGGCCAGCATTGGGCCCGTGTGGCAGTGAAGTCAGCAGGATTGCACGCAGTGTGAGGTCGGGAGCTCAAGCGGCCATGGGGTATAAAATACGCTTTCGCAGGTCCAGAAAGTAGCGGGCACAGGGGCTCAGTGATGGCAGCGGCGGCTGTAGTTCACTCAGTGCGGGATGCGTTGGCGGTAAAATCTGATACTCGGCGGTGTGGCAGTTCTTTGCTAAGGACACGGAGAGCCGTATATGGGTATATGTAGAATCTGTGGCAGAAAAGGGAGCGTGTCCAGGGAGCTGAACGTTGGCACCACGGCCCTGCGTCCAAACACATGCAGCATCACACATCCGGTGGCTGGAGATCGTGGCTAAGGATGTGGTGGTCATCCTGCCGCTGCAGCAACAGCAGCAGCAGCGCCAGTGGCATCGCTTGCCATTGCATCCAGTCAAGGGCTCACCACCTCTGCAGAAGGTGCTGTTTCTTTTGACGTAAACCATCTGCCGGTCGATGGTCTCTGCTCCTCGCCTACTCATGGGCGCCTAGCAGTCGTTCAGCGAGGCGTTTGCTGAAAGAGACAACAGTATGGTCCAACAATCCTAAGGTGTAAGAAGGCTGACCGTGCTCCTGTCCTTGTTGTGGTATTGCAGTCCCTCCCTTCCAATGGTGGGTATCAGCACCATCAGAGAACTAATGCTTGTGCCGAGCCGAGATGGAGAATTCCAAGCCGTAATTTTCTTTTCCAAAAAGGCAGTACAAGCACTTCCATAATTATGTAGAACAGAAGGTGGGGTCAGTCCTTGAGCTTATCGGTTTGTTCAAGGTGCACGGCAGCGAGGACGTCTGGAGCTGTAACTACGGTCAGGGCCAGTACATGTCCTTAAGGCCCCACTGGGTGAATGTGCTTCCTGCCCAGGCACACCAAACAACTTGGTCTGGAGACGCCGCCTTCTCCTCCACGTTGTCAAATTGCTGCACTGCGCCAATGTCCGCCTCCTCCTCCTCCCAATCACCACCATCTCAGCCTCAACAAGTACTGGCTCCATAATACCAATGTGTAGGGCACAGCGGTGTCCTCGAGTTCTACACCTGGCTTGCCTAGGCGAACAAAGTCACACAGGGGAGGAACTGCTCGCGTCATGCAGCAAGAAATCGATGTTGTGGCTTTCTCGCGCCCTAGCATAACTGCAAGTGGTTCCATACACGGACTCTTACTTGGTGACGGACTATTGGGGAACATGGGTCCGCCGCTGCACGAGGAGGGTTTGGTCCGTGCGCCCTGCATGGCGTACGTGTTCAATCTGAGTTGTGAAAAGGTTCCTGAAGTCTTACACCGATCTTCAGCAGATTACTGAAAAATGGACAGGAAAACTGTGCATGCACTTTATCCATTTGTTACAAAGCCAGGATACACCTCTCCTCGAGAGTCTGACAGCGGCCCCAGAACTGCATAACCCATAAACAACTCTGATTTGCGATGTTTCCACCTGTGGTAATTCCAGCATGCCACATGTTGGACCGACTGTATGACAGAGAAAGGGCCATTAACGATTTTTGATGATCCAGCTGTCTGAAAGTACGCCCCTGTGTATCTTTGATGTCAGCTGGGGCAGCTATGGTGAACATCTGCAGTTTGTTGAGGCCATTAGAGGGGCGACGGTATTTTGTCAGTAGACAGGGACTAAGGGATGAATATAGTCTTCCACTGCTTCATGTGCCTGGAACAGATGCTGATGAAATCTGTCTGGAGGAGGAAGGAGGAGGAAATTGGATGGCAGAATCATTGTATGGTGAAATTAGCTGGATTTTACTACACAGGTGACAAGAGTGGAGGTGCAGGAGCAGAGGTGGAGGTGGATGGAGATGTGGAAAGCGAGGCAGATATGACCCCAAGGCTACGATTGCAGTATATAACGTGGAAAGGGAGGCAGGGAGACCTCCTCGGAGTCACTTGTGCAGATGGACCGCAGCATCTTATTTGCCTGCTAGTGACTAGCCGAATAGTCAGCATTCCGGCAGGAGGGATGACTTCTGCTCTCCAACCTATTGGACCTCGCTACAGGTCAATATGGGAGCTTTTACAAGCTATTGAGAGGGAAGACAAAAAATCAAATACTATAGGTGAAATCCTCCGTAATCAGTTGGCCGTGCCATGTGCGGGCATAGTCCCTCTTCTGGAAAGGTCTTTTGTCCGGGGGGTTCCTCAGCGCTAACGTACTACTGTCGGGCTGCTGGGGGAAGGTGGGGTAGGACGTAGTACCATGCTCAATATCAGTTAGTTACATAAGTCATGGAGTCACTGATGAGCAGGCTTCCTTCACCCGCTAGTGAGGACGGGCAGTCGCCTGCATGCAGAAGCAGGACCTGGAGCAGTCCCTGACCAACCAGGTTGTGGCCTACGTGGACAGCAATTCTGCCACTCAGTTTAGAAATCCGCTGGACTATGGGCAGCCAAACTGGATGTGTGGCCACAAATTGCCGATTTGCAGTGGAGTAAGATGTATCTGCCTCAGGACAGTAGTATGGAATCAGAGCTGGTGTTCAGTGAGGCCGGGGGCCATCGTTACCCCAAGGTGTAACCGCTGTGTCCAACGGCAATGTGGATCGACTGATTTTGTTCAGATGATTTCAGGCAGGATCGGACAGGATTTCACACACAATGCCATTAGGCATCAGTCTGGGTTCAAACTACCTGCCTCAGCCATCGATTTTGTGCCGTCAACCCGCACTATTGCCACACATCTGCTGCAGTTTATCCATCTTGCTATACCATCTTTACCAGTGGACTGGTATGCCACCATCCTCAACACTCTTTCATGAGTGCCACTCTATGAAATCATGCTGCTGTTGCTGTTGCTGTTGCCGTTGACATCAAAACTGTGCATTGTGCCACTGTATGACCTCATCTGCTGTGGCTGCATGCAATGTCCTCCACACTGTGGTCATTGCTGCAACTGCTGACACTCATGCTTCTGCCGCGTGACATCGCTCTCAGTCATTGTGCCACTCTGTGGCGTCCTCCTGTTTTGCCACCTCCAGAATGTCATTGTGCCACTTCTCTGACTCAAGCTGCTGCTGCTGACTACTGCTGTGCCTCCACACATGTGTCATTGTGCATGCCTGACCTCTCATGATGCATGACGCCGTGACCTCACCGATCTCATTCATTGTTGCCATCTGTGGCTTCATCCTGTTTTGCCACCTCCAGAATGTTCATGTTGCACTGCCATGATCTCATGCTTGCTGATGTCGTGACCTCCACAACTGTGTGATTGTGCCATCTCTGTGGCCTAATACTGTTTTGCAGCTCCATGAATGTAATTGTGCACAACCTTCATGATCTCATACTGATGAAGACGTGACCTTCACACTGTTTTGATTGTGCGAAATACATGTGGCATATATACTGATTTGCTGAATCCCAGAATGTCAATTGTGCATAGCCTGATATCATACTGCTGCCGCCTCCAATGACTTAACACTGAGTGAGTGTGCACAACTCTGTGCGGCCTAATATATGTTTTGCCGCTCCAGAATTTCAATTGTGCAACTGGCCTGATCTCATGCTGCTGCTGTCAGTGACCTACACACTTTTCATTGTGCCACTCTGTGGCTACTCTGTTTTGCCGTCACCGAATGTGATTGTGCCACTGCATGATGCTACATGCTAGCATTGCTCGTCGTGGACCTCAACTCTGTATCATTGTGCCACTCTTGTGGCTTATTACTGTTTTGCCGCCTACAGAATGTCATGTGTGACACTGACTGACCTCATACTTGCTGCCGCGTGAACTCAGCTCTCAGTCATTGTGCCTCTCTGTGGCTTCCTAGTGTTTTGCCACCTTCCAGAATGTCATTGTGCCACTGCCGACCTCAAGCTGCTGTGGCTGCAGCCGTCACCTCCACACTCTGTCACTAATGTTGACACTCCTGAGATATAAGCTTCGTTTTTTTCACAGCTTCGCTGGCATACTTTTATCAGGCTACTTTCCCGCTTGAGTTTTTTGGTCCAGTTTTGAACTCTTAAAGTGCAAAGTGGAATTTTATAAGTGAAGGATTCTTAGGTGTGGAGGCTGTCATTATGCGGTGTCATACTAAAAATACACAAACATAGTATGAAGACCAAACAAGCTCCTCTGCCTATTTAAAGCTTGCACATCGTTCTACAGAAACATGCAGGCTCTGTGCAGCCTGGAAATAGCTGCTTTTTAACGTGATTCGTGCCGAAGTAATTCAGACCGAATTAATTTTTGTCAGAAAATTCTGCGAAGTGACCAAATCGAATTTTTGAGAAATTCGCCCATCTCTATCTATCGGTTATATTTGATAATTTTGAATTCTGGATAATTTATAGTGAATGGACAACCTCTAAACTTGTAGGATTACTGAAACAATCCTGTTTGATACTCAAAAACTTTTGTGGGTTGTATAGCAAATTTGGGAACTTGGATCTACTACTGTTTAATTAGGCAGGTAATGCTAAGTAACACCTTCTACTGGGCTGTGGTCACTATTACAGCTCCAGAGTGTTGTCACCCTGGGACCACAAAAGGGCAAGTTGGTGTACATAGGTCGGAAGGAGGGAGATGAGGTGTTAATCCATATGGCCAGAGAGATTTGGAATCAGGCTGGGAAAGCTGGGTTACAAATGTAGTTGTGTAAATTTATCTACAAATACATATTTTAGCCCAAAAAGAGACAAAATAGGTCTTTATTTTAAATAGTTTTTCCCAAATGACCTTAAATAAAAATATTTGCTTATATAAGACTTATATAAATTATGTAGATTTGTGAAGATCTAGGTTAATATGGTTCAATGGTTACTTTCTGATTTCCATTTGTAGATTACATATGTTCTGCAATGTTGAATAATTTATCATCAATTTATTTTTGTAAGATAGCTTCCATGGTCACATGACGACAGAAGAGAAAAAAATTTGATTATGATCCAAGTTACTTCAGACTATTGAGTGTGGGCTATAAATTATAAAAAAGACATCCCTTCACACCTTCATTTTTTTTCTAAATCACATTTTATATATCGAGGTTGTATTCATCTATTCGATCACTTTTTTAAGTGTTCATTTTTTCCTCCATGTCTTCCAAGAGCCATAACTTTTTTTCTTATTCAACAACACTTTATTAGCATATCACACATAAAGTACAAATATAGCATAAAGATAAGTGTATACATTGAGTGATATAATTCTGAATTATAAATCAAAACAGGTACACTAACAATACAAAAAAAATACAGTTAATCAATTACATTAACAAAGTTAATTGATTAATTTCTTCATATAAGAACAGTGGATATATTAAAATAGATATGTCTAATAGGAAGCCATATGAATGGAGCATATTTAGAGTAGATAACATTCAACAAATGTATGCTTTTGGACACAACCCACAATATCAGAGACTTCTGTTTCATAGTTTTAATAGCAAACCGAGAAAGATGATTCGTCACAACAAAACAGTCAGTTTAAATTAACGTTTTGTACTCGGGTTAGAAAACCATCCAATCCCTTCATGTCTTACTGTATTTGTTAAGATTATTATCTGCTCTGACCTCCTCCATGAGCTGCAGTGGAAAATCTCCCTGAACCAATCCTTAATGAAATTATTGATTGATCTCCAAAAACTGGGGAAACAAATTTTAGTTGGGAATAAGAAAATTTTCAACTGGTTTTTTGGTGTGCAGGCTCATGGGGAGTATTAATAAAAGTTGGACGGATGGATAATTTGGCAATACAACTACTGTGATTAATTTTATTATCATTTGGACCAATAAGCATGTATTCCTGGACATTTCCACCAAATATGTGTCATAGTTCCATCAGCTTCTCCTCATCTCCAACAGCATGAGGAAACCAGAGGATACAATATATGTAAGAGGGCAGGTACTTGATACCATCTTGACATTACTTTAAAAATTAATTCCTGAATACGGCAAGAAAGAGATACTTAATGCTTTCTCTTATTCCTGTTCCAAAAAGGAGCATCGAAGTTCACTCTCCACCATTTTGATAAATTTGGTTTTTTTGAGGATAAAAATGTTTTGTTTGGGAATTATATACCTAGAATAGTATTCCGGAGGTTTCTTTTTACAAATTTCCCAAAAAAAAATGGGGGGTCTCATAAGAGAGCAAAGAGTGACTTTGATCACTATATTTACTATTTTGCCATAGGCAAACTTAAACTCTATCAGTTCGCTGCCTATAAAACACTAAGGGCGACATGTATGAAGCTCGCCGGGTCGGGGCGCGCTTTTCCGCTAGTTTTCCGGCGAAATCTGTGCCTGATTTATGTCGGGGCCGGGGCGCGCTCATACATACAATGTAAAGTCTGCCGCGCCTCGCCAGTGTGTTAGGCGCAGTGCGGGACTTAGGCGCAGTGTGGCGCTGCACCTGAGATTCGCCGCCGTGCCTCGCCAGTGTGGGGGCGCAGTGCGGGGACATGGGCGCAGTGCGGCGCTGCGCATATGATTCGCCGTCCGAGGAGGTGCACTCGTACATGCGGGGAAAAGTTCCCTGCGCCTCGCCAGTGTGTGGGGCACAGTGCGGGGACATGGGCACAGTGCAAGACTTAGGCGCCGTGCGGGACTGCGCCGAAAATCTGTTTCGATGCGAGACAGGCTGGAAAACAGCGAGAAATCATTCCACATTTCTGTGCGGAGTATGAATCAAAAATCGCCTTTATAAAGGCGGAAAACATTCTCAGAAAAGAGCTGAAACCTAAAAAATAAAAAATACATAAAACAAAATCACTTTCCAATATCCTTATTCAAGAATTAGGATATAGGAAATTAGCGGGAAATACAGTAATTCAAATTCTGAAAGCTATTCTCATTGGTCGGCATAAACCGGCCAATCAGAATAGGAGCGACAGTGAACCATTAAAACCTATGGAGAACTATTGACCAATCAGAATCAAAGGCGGGACAGTTCAAAATACAGTAAAAATACAGAAAAGAGCTGATTGGTTGAGCTAGCGGTGGCTTGGCTATCCCAGCCAATCAGAGCGCGAGCTACTTCTCCCATTGTAGTCTATGGAGAGAGCGGCGCACTGAAATCTCGGTGCTCAGCGCCGTGTGGCATTAAGTATTAATAAAAAAAATAATTTTGATTAAGTGTAAAACATTATCACAAAAAGAGCTAAAACCTTCTGTAAAAATAAATCAGTTAAAACCCCGAACAACGCGTTTGTCGCCGAGACCGGCGCTACATAGGGAATTGCAATCGAGAGAATCGCCGGGAAATACAGTAATTCAAATTGTTTAAGCTCTTCTGATTGGTCGGCATAAACCAGCCAATCAGAATAGGAGCGACAGTGGCCCAAAAAAAAATTAAATCAATAAAATCATGTTTATTTCTTTCTTTTCATTGCACCCATACTATTGATCCTTGGATAATGAAAATAAAGAAATAAACATGATTTAATTGAATTAATATATTTTTTCGTTACCCCCATATTATTATTAATTTTATATACACATCGGGACAACTTCTGTAGTCTTATAATTTGATTTCGGCCATGTACAGTTTTATTTCAGATTGCATTAGAAAACCCATAGGAGCGTCGCTCGCTCTCCCATTGGTCCAAATAATGGCGCTTCTTTTAACTTAGCCAATCACAGAGCTCGCTCGGAATTTCTTTTCCCCATAGAACTCTTAAAAAAA
>JAODAL010053265.1:0-25418 GCA_025379985.1 Phyllomedusa bahiana | reverse complement strand
ATTATTTTGATTATGATAATAATGAGAAGTGTTTATCTGCAGAAATAGTGCAGACATCCAGTGACTCAAATTGCTTTTCTAATTGGATAACCATATGTGGTGACACTAAAGTTTTCCGGAGGTCTTTTCGGTACTTAAACAATAGTCATTCTTTAATTTAGCCGAATGAGCCAGTCTCCCAGGAATGGACTACTTCAGCTGTTTTATAAGCTGGAGAAATTAAAACGAGAAAATTGTGTAAAATATTTAGAGCAGACTGATGCAAGTGCGGTGTTCAAGGACTGCTTACTCTCCAAGTGGGGGCATTTTATTTAGGAGACTGTACTTAAAGTACTAGATGCACTTTTTTAACATTTTAATATTTTATAGTGTAATATGAGGGAACTGCTGAGTATTATCTCCCTCGGTCTTTATAAGTTATTTTACCCGTTTTTTTTTTTTTTATATATTAACTTTAAAAAGCATAAATACCGAATTTGTTACCTAAAGCACTGTACAAAAGTTGTAGATAGATGTAGGAAAACAATGCTGCATAGTAAGAATGCTTTCAAAAATAGAAGTGTTAATAGATTATTTTTGTCAATTAACAAAATGCAAAATGAATTAACAAAAGATAAATCTAAGTTAAGTAAGAGTTGGTTGCAGGGCCGGGACAATGGGTAGGCTAGGATAGGCGACCGCCTAGGGCGCCACTTCATCCCAGGCAGAAAAGGGGGCGCATGGAGGCATGGAGAGGGCTGAATTTACCATTTAGGGGGGCGCTTTGTGCCTTATTTGCCTAGGGCACCAGAATAACTTGTCCCAGCCCTGGTTGGTTGTGACCGTCCTTTGCCTTCAGCATCAGTTCCTCTAGGTACACTTCCCTTCTTTGAAGGGACTCGGCAGGGAGATTGTTCCAACATTCTGTTTAAATGCTCAGATCCTTCTGTTTCTTCATGTTATCCCAGACAGACTCCATGAAGATGAGATCTGAGCTCTAGGGGGGGGCCATGTCATCACTTTAAGACCCTAAAGACAAAAGAGTGGTCACTGCAAAATATTGATTGTATTTTGGTGTCTCTTTTGCGCATTCACTTTGCAGTTTGTAAATAGATAAACTATTAAAGGATCACTCTAGTTCTTTCTTTTAGATACACTGTAGTGCCAGAAATTTGACTTACCTGCAGCTGCATACAGGATTTCTGGCTGATGCAACTTGCTCTGTTAGGTCACAAGACCTGCTCTCTGACTGGCTGAACAACACTGTGCTTTTGATGCTGATAGGAGTCTGTCCCATAATGCATTCCTATGAGATTGACTTTAACCCCTTAACGACTCTGGATGTATCAGTACATCCCAGGGTCGCTAAGGTGCTTTGTAGCAGGATCGCAGCTCGACCCCACTACATAGCAGCTAACATCTGGCGGTTACAGCTCTGGATTTTTAACTCTTCAGACGCAGCGGCAAACATGGCCATGGCGTCTAAATTAATGATAAACTGTGCCATGCAGTAAAACCGGCATCTTTGTACACGCTAGTGCATTGTATTACAGTGCATTAGGCTGTATAAACTATTGTACCTCTAGTGGTGAAGCACCCTAGGGGGACTCAAAATGAAAGTAAAAAAAAGTTTTAATGTGTAAAAAAATGTTTTAAAATAGTCCAAATCACCTCCTTTTGCCATTTTACAAATAAAAGAAAAAAGATAATAAAAAAGTTCCCATATTTGGTATCGCTGCATCTGAAAAAAGTCTGATCTATTAAAATATAACATCTTTTATCCTGTACACTGGACACCGTAGAAGGAAAAAATATTCCAAACGCCAACATTGCGTTTTTTTGGTCATTTCACGTCCTCTATTGATCTATTAAAACTGTCGCGTGTATTCCAAACTTGTAGCAATAAAAAGTACACTTAAGCCCTCAAAAAATTTCCTCACTCAACTCCATAGGTGTTAGTACAAAAAAGTTATTGGTTGCAGGAAGTGGCGCCGTGGTGCAAATTTCCAAAATTGAAAATGTTTGGATTTTTCTATGATACCAAAACATAACGAAAACCATACATGTTTGGTATTGCGGGAATTGTATCAACCTGCAGAACACAGGTAACACATCATTGATACCGGAGAGTGAACGCCCTAAAAGAAAAGTATGTTTTTTAGACATTTTGGAATTTTTTTGCGGTTTCCCAGTATGTTCTATGGTATGGTGAATAACACCATTAGAAAGTACATCTTGTCCCGCTAAATAAAAGCCCTCATGACTAAGTTTGTGGAAAAATAAAAAAGTTATGGCTATGGGAAGGTGAGGAGGAAAATCAGTACCTTCTGAGTCTTTCGCTGCATGCTGATGTTTGAGTCTTAAATGGGCTCTCTTATGATTGACCTTGCTCACTAGAAAATTACTTCAGTGTTTGACTATTAGGGGTACAGCACAGTACAGTACAGCACGTTACAACAAAGCAACAGTGATGCTTGGAAAGCACTTTGCTTCTTGACACTTTGTTACTTTGTCTCTTACAACATTCTGGTTGACACATTAGAACCAATAGCCCACCATATGGCTTCCTGTAAAAAGCGAAGTAGGGCTAAGAAAATACAAAGTAACACTGCAATTTCCAGTTAGATGGGTGATCTGTCATTGCTGGCATAGTCTAGAGCACATGTTTTAAACTCAAGACCCATGGGCCACATTCAGCCCTCACGGGCAGGGCCCGCTCTCTCTCTGTACCAATTGTTAGTTATTTATCATCACTTTGTACTTGTTTGACCTACTTTATATATGTAATCACCTTAAATGTACAGCTCCCTGGACCTAAGGGCGCTCCAAAATAAATAATAATAGGTCACTATATGGGGCCCTTTGGAGCTTAGTCACAATGAGCGGGGATGGGCAAGGTCTGAATACAGAAGAACTGGCTCTCCACTTCCCCCAGAGGATATAGCCAGTGCTTTGCAGAGGCCACAGTGCCAACACAAGAATGGATGCCATCTACAGTTCTGACAACTCTGCCTGAGCACCCTAGCTGCCCTCGAACAGCCCCTTTGAGGGTGATGAGAATGCCCTTAAATTATCCTTGGTAAAAATGACTGACACCCCTGATCCAGAATCTTCACTCTTTATACAGACACCATATTACCATTTCATATGAGGGCAGGATGTCCACCAGTCAATTACAAATAATGTATTACAAAATGTCAATGTCAATCCTAAAATAAACTTTTTGAAGGGTTTGAAATGTGAGGACCGTGCCTCCTCCAAATGTCCTCCAAATGCCAAAATGATCATGGCTGGTCCAGCAGTTAAATACTAAGGAAGTTCACCTCTGTTCAGAGGCAAGATGCAGTCAGTGATCCCTGTGAGTGAAAGTAAAAACAAAATGCATTCAGGTTGCTAGTATATAAATTAACAAAAAGTGCATGATACAGTGAAGAGAGTGGAGACCATAATTACCATAAATTTTCCATGGCCCAAACACTTGCTTCAGAATGTTGGAATGGGGACCAAGTCTAGGTTTTGCTGTAGAACTCCATGGGTATCTTTAAAGGGGTTGTCTCACTACAAGTTTTGCTTTTTATGTTAAAGATCTTGCACAAACAAGTCACTTTTCAATATGTGTCCATTAACAGTGTCCTACTTATTCGAAGATATCCCCTCTTGTATGGGCTGCATCAGCTCCTCAGGTTGCTATGGCTACAGACATGTTCAATCTCTCCTGATAGGCTGCCAGCGCTGGTCGTTATAGTTACAGACCTGTTCAATCTCTCCTGCTAGGCTATCAGTACTAGTTGCTAAAGCTACAGACCTGGCTTCTACTACAGCCTAGTAGAAGCCAGTAAATGCCCCTGATTCAAAATGAAACCAAGAAAACAGAACTGAGGTGAGATGAATCAATGCAGTGAGACAACCCCTTTAATGCTCATGTGTGGCTGGTCCAGAGAATCCACAGAGAGATGTCATATTACACAGTACAGTACCTACACTAGTAAATAAATAATGGGACCATGTAATAGTGGTTGTGTTCAGTCCATCAGAGCAGGATGTGCTCTATCCTTTGGCCCACCACTCTAACACTATAGTGAGTGCTCTGGTGCCTCCCCCACCTTGCCTTCAGTACCCATCCTTTCTGATGACTGTTTGGGGATGCAGCATAGATAAAGTAGTAACATGCATGGGTCTCTCTCATTTTGGGTGTAATGGAATTGTAGTGGGTTTCATCCATAGATTCCTATTAACTTTAGTGGAGACGCCATATCTCCCATATGCGACTGCTTTAGGAGATTACATGAGGTTTGGAAACAAGATGGGGGCAGGAAATTTTGCCAATCTTAGACAAGACAATTGGAAATGCCCTTTAAAGAACTGCACCCACATACAAAAATCTGCACCACTCACAGAGTAATTTTTGAGTGCGGATTTACAGCATTTAAACTGCAGATTTTATTTTGTGAATCTACTGCAAAAAATGATGCCAGTTTCAGCCTGTTTGAATATACCCTTCACTCTGGTAAATGAAAATTTTAAGAAATCCTATGGGGCAGGGATGTCAGATTCCTTTTTACTGATGCTATATCACAATTATGTTTGCCCTCTAAGGGCCATGTTGCACCCTGTGGCCAGTAAAGGGCTAAGATGTCCTTTAAGGTTGTTTAATAGCCCTCTACTTCCACCTCTTTAGCACTAAGCTCCCTGCCTTGAAGGTTGGTTTAGGAAGCCTGGGTAGGGCTGTTGGCTGTACCACCGCCTGTGAATTCTGAACAGAACAGTGTGTAGATGCATATCAGAGCTCTGAGTCCCAGATGCTCCCAGGGCTGGCGCTGCGGCCTCTGCCAAGCACTGACTGCATCCTCCAGGGAAATTGGAGTGCTGGGCCTTCTGCAATCTGACCTTGTCTATCCATGCTCACTGTATCTAAGCTTTCAGGGGCCATATAAAACGACGGGGAGGGCTGGATTCAGCCTTTGGGCCTTTAGTTTGACACGTTTAAGAGAAGAAACAGCTACAAGCAGCCTGGCGGTGACAAAGATGCCAATTTCCACCTAAAAGGGTATATTAGTATAATGCATTCACTCATATTACTGATTTATGCCAAACAAAAACATGTATAATGATAGGTGCACTTAAATGCACAAGGATTGTACTAGGACAATCCTATGATTTATTAGACCATTACGGTCAAGTTATATTTTGGAAGATGAAACTTTATTTTGTATTCATTCAGTCACTTGTGAGTGCAGAGCTGCATGTAAACATTTGTGTAAAATCAAAAACACAATTCACTGTAATTTAATACCCGGTTTTAATATTCAGATGCAAATTCTACTGCATATATTAAATGAAAACTCCTACATGTATCAAATGCAAATGTTGCTTCAACAGATTTGAGTCCCACGAAATGCTCTCTGCACTGAATAATACTGGATAGAAAATGAAGTCGGGAATGCAAAACACTGAAGAACGGAGTAGTAAAGAGCTGGCTTGCTACACAGGACTTAATATGGATTTTTTAAAGGTCATTTAATAGTAAAACGCCATGCAGCCAGAGAAAAAAAATAACATTTATTCTATATTTTTATAACCTAATGTTTACATTCCTGTGGGTTTCCATATGAACATTTTGAAAAATGGTCCCTTTCCCTTAAGCTAAGCAGAATGCTTAAAGGGGTTTCACAGAAATCTGTAGTAGCACTGTTAAAATTTTGCTGCTAAGAGCAGTTACACTATGAATATAGCAAAAAGCAACCAAAATACAGACAGAAAGCCCCTCTTAGTGAGTTGCTGCAATGATGAGCCTTCTTAAATTAGGGCAAATGGAAGCATCCTGGAGACATTTCTAGGCTTCTTGTCAACTTATATTTACTATCCGAGCTCTCGATGTCCAAATGGAGTACTTGGGGCCCACCAATGGAGTTGATTCTTGGGGCCCAACACTGAAGTTGATTCTTGGGTCCACCAGTGGAGTTGATTCTTGGGGCCACCAGTGGAGCTGATTCATGGAGGTTCACCATTGAAGTTGATTCTTGAGCCCCACCAGTTGAGTTGATTCATGGAGGTTCACCATTGAAGTTTATTCTCGAGGGCCACCAGTGTAGTTGATTCTCGAGGCCCACCAGTGGAGTTGATTCCTGAAGGTTCACCATTGAAGTTGATTCTTGAGGCCCACCAGTGGAGTTGATTATTGAGACCCATCATACTGCCTAACGTCACCACTTGTAAGTGAGTTGTCTAAACAGTAAACTCAGGCAGTGGCTAATGATTGCTGCAGCCAATCAGCGGCTTCAAGTGACATCCCCGTTTTGAAGAAACAAGAAGTAATCAGAAGACGTAGGGGTGAAGGGAGAGGTGAGCATAACTTTATAGTTTAAATGGGCACTTGTATGCTAAAATATTTTAAAAAATTGAGTCAACAACCTCTTTAAAGCATCCCTTTGGGCTCGCCAAGTATCATTTGCCTTGGTATAAGTACAACTATTACAAGATAATCTTTGTCCCACTAATTCTTTCTGCTCTTGTAATAGATATCCACTTTTTTTATACAGAGCTGCAGGGAGGAGTGAGAGGCCAGCAGCCTCAAGAGACAGAAGGTGTGTTAAGGTGTGAGTTAAAAGCAGCCAAGAAAGTAAAAAATATGACGTAACCAACCCCTATGCATAATAACTTGCTCATCATTTTTGAGCTTATGTGTGGATATCTCTGTGTGCGAATTGCTTTGTTGTGTTTAAATGAACTCACCTAATCTTATAGCTATGCTTCTTGAAGACCACCCGCCTCTTTTGGAGCTTATCTTTTGTCTTAGTAACTAAAAAAAAAAAAGACATGGAATACACATTCAGAAACTTACTGCCATCTACTACTGTTAAACATAATTTTAGAAAAAAGAACATATTAGCATATTTAGACCAAAAATAAGAAACACATTTACAGCTTCACACTGACCTATTTAACCACTTCATGTATCCAAATGTATATATAGGTCCAGATGTATGTACGGGGCTTTGCCAGTAGTCTGGTGTCCTTTCAGCCCAAAAACTGGTGCAGTTCTGTGTGCTTGATGTATGAGCAGGCACACTCCAAAACTAGGCGCATTATAAAGCACCTAAGATGCGGGGATGTTCTGGAGGAGTGTCACACTACAACCGCATGATTCTACACATTTATGACTTTAGCACAGCAAATCCAGGTGCATTACTTTTGGAATAGGCAGATCAATTTAAAAGTGATTTACCTGAGACAGAAGTGTCGCTTAGCAGCTAGAAAGCGCTAAATCTATGACCCGCAGTAGAGCAGGTTCATAGATTCAGGCGCATTCTACGCTACTAATGTGCGCAATAAAATTGGCGCCAGGGCGCCAAAAATAATGCATGTTGTCAGGGGCATAACTTTGGTTCAAAAGGTGGGGGGGACCAATTTTCCCTGTCATCGCCTATCTTCCTATCCCTACCTCCCACCTTTACTCGCCTTCCCTTTCACTTCCCCTCCCTTCCCTCCTCTCCCTGCAGTGAAGCGGCCCCCTCTAACCCAGCTAGGAGGTCTGAGGAAGTCCTGTGAGCTCCTCCAGCAGGTCCGGGTGCAGTCCTTAGGGCAAACACTTTTGGTGCAATTCATAAGATTATAAGTGGCTCTCTAATTACTGAAGTTTAGAGCCGGACTGGGACTAAAAAGTAGCCCTGGCAATGAAACCGAACCAGCCCACCTATAATATCTCCCCCTCTAGATGGAAATAAAACATGTTGTGCAATGCACCAAATTTTGCTTATCCCCTCCCATCCCCCATCACTACTCTATTACATTTGTTATACACACAACAGAATGAGGAAAATCAAACAACCCAAACTCACTGTACCTCTAGGACAACACTTATGTTACATACTGTACCCCAAAATTTATTTTATTGCAACCCATACACCAGGAAATGATATCACTCACTGCACCCCAGAAATTATTTATATTACACATGGTAGCCACAGAAATTACATTACTAACTGCACCTTAGAAATGAATTGCACATTGTACTCAAGAAATAATATAATTCACTGTACCCCAAGAATGTATTATATTAAACACTGAACCCTAGAAATGAATTACATTACTCCCTGTACTCCAAAGATTACATTACACACCATATATGAGAGAATAAATTACAGTATTCACTGTACCCCAGAGATTCCTACATTACACACCTTATACCCGAGATTACATTACTCACTGTACCCCAGAGATTACATTACTCACTGTACCCCAGAGATTATATAACTCACTGTACCCCAGATATTACTGCATTATTCACCGTACCCCAGAGATTACATTACACAGTGTACAAAAGAGATTATATTACACCATACACCAAAGATTATTACATTACACACTGTACCCCAGAGACAAGGTACCCTAGAAATTGTGTGTGTATATACATATGTTGAACACAGACACACTACACACTTAGGGCCCATTTACACGGCAATGGACAACTACCAGTCGGTTTATCCGACCGGTATTTGTCCTGTTTTGCGCCCGTCCCCACGTCCGCGGGGGATGGGTTTTCTCCACGATGAGCAGAGAAAAGACCTCCCCCTTCCCATATTCCGTCCGAAAACCAGACGGAAGAATGTGCATGCACAATGTTTTTCAGGCGGCCCTTGGGCGGAAAACCCGTGCAGCAGTCCCCACTGCACTGGTTTTCCATAGAAGCCCATTGTGCTCATTTGTGGCCGGTTTTTCAGACAAAACCGCAAACCGCCTGAAAAACCGTCCGAAACCCATGCAGTGGGGTCATGCCCTTAGGGTGAGTTCACATGATGGATTTTCGGCACTGACCGCGTTGTTTGCTTGTTGGAAATTTGTTGCCGGCAAATGCAGAATTCCGACGAGCAAACGACCCAGACTGTCCTATCCATTAGTGCTGTTAGTGTGTAAAACACCTAGATGAATTCTGTGTAGGTGCTGACAGTACATTCCAAAAATACTCAAATAAAATCAGTGTCATTTAAACAACGACACTGATTTTACATAGGGTATATTGTAAATCAGTTTCCTGCTGGATTGGACACCGGTTCTGATGCAGATCCAGCACTGAATCTGCCCCAGAATCAGCATTCATCTCTTCTGTGTGAACGTACCCTTAAGGTATGTTCACACAGCACATAGTGGGGTGTACTGTGCACTTTGCTATATGCCGGGTGTTTTAGAAGTACGCACTGGTCAGTCCACACTTCTAAAATAATGTGGGGCCGGCCTCATTCACTTTAATTTTCACCGGCGCATAAATTCAGGGAAAACGTGACATGGCTAGACACATGGCTGTACAGTATATACATATCTCAGATATACTGTACGTACTCTACTCCCATGCACACACAACGCCTGGCACCCTTGTCCCGTCCTTACCTGTCTCCTGTAGTCTGGTGCAGTTGGCATTCGGCAAGAGCTTCCCTTCTTCTCTGATGAGGGCTGAGCATAGGGGACGTGGTATACGAGGGGAGGGAAAGATACAGCCCCAGATACAGAGTGTGCTGGACTGTGAGCAGCGTTCTGATTAGTGAAGCAGCCCCTGCTTACTCCTGCTCTGCCAATCAGCTCTGCTCTCACTCTGCAATGACACTTGAGGTTGCTACCTACTCTGTGCCCACAAGATACACAGAAATATAGGAGACAAAGGTTTCACTTCTTCCTCCTCTATGCTCTGCTCTCTCCACTTACTGTATTTTCATGCTTTCATATGGATTATTTTTGATTGAAGTGGCTAAAAAGTGGGGGGGACTGTCCCCCACCCAGAAAAAAGTGGGGGGGACCAGTCCCCCCCGTACCCCCTAAAGTTACACCTATGCATGTCATTCATAACGTACATCAGAGAAAGGGTCATTACAAAGGTCATATGAAGCCATGATAAACAGCTGTCCAAAAACACAAGAACCAGAAAAAAATTCTATTCTACCAGTTTAACGACTTCAGACCATGATCAGTGGAGATAGCTCTGTGTGTCCTGTCTTCATCGGGACGAACAGGGTAACCGCAACAGCTGCAGGCCTACTAAAGGCTTCCAGGGCTATGTTGTCAGTATATCTGCTATTGTATAACTCTGGTACAGTTTATCCTAATAGATGCATGGTAACTTCATATGCACAAAAAATAGTTAAAAGTAAAAGTCCCTAAGAGAAAAAGTCCCTAAGGTAACTAAAAAGTGTTTACAAAAAATAAAATATCAATAACGTAAACAATTAAAAAACAAAAATGTCCTATAACCCTCTTCATTCATCTTGACCCATAATATATACCCTCTATGAATTTTAACAGTGAACACTGAAAAAATAAAGCGGTGGAGTTTTTTGTTTTTTGTTTTTTTAATTTCCTGTACTGAAAAAATAATATAAATTAGTGGCACCATATAATTGCAAAAAAAATTATTTCTATAAAAAATTCACTCAAATAGCTATTTAGCCTTAAAAGTAAAACAGTTATGGCTGGTGGACTGCAAGGAGGCAAAAACTTTACTTGGTTATTAAGGTCAAAAATAGCCTCGCTGGTTAAGGTGATAAAGAATCCCTAATCTGAAGGACCACACATCGACCAGCTAAAACAGTAAAGGGAGAAATCCAGTAGGGAGAAAGCTTGGTTCTGGGCCTCAACCCCAACAAGCACTGCATCTCAGCAATAGAGAATAATGCAAATGCTTAACTGAACTGAGATCTAGGGAATTTAGAGGTCAAGTCAAACTCCAAACATGCAAGTCTGCCTTCCACCCCTTCCAGGGGCGTAACTACCGGGGCAGCAGATGTAGCAGCTACCACGGGCCCAGGCTTTGGGGGGCCCGGGCCCCAGGTCAGCTGCTACCACATCTGCTACCCCGGTGGTTCGGCTCCTGTGCCCGCCGGCAGTGAACATAACAGTTCACTGCCGACGGGGCGGAGCTTCGGGGCCCAGCGCATCCTGCCTCTGAATGCCCGAGCCCTCCGGACCGAGCGCTCAAAGGCTGGACGGTCCGGTGTTAACAGAGAGGAGCACTTCCGGCACTCCGCTCTGCTAATCTGCCTGGTAGCTGGCCCACAGTGCTGACATCAAATCATCACGCCGCCCGCGCCAATCACAGACTGGCCGGGAGATGTTCTGCGAGGGATCGAGGTGCAGGTGAGTAAGTAATTTCTTATTTTTTTTTAACATTAATGAAGTCTTCCTGCCTGTAAAGGGCCCCTATAGCCTAACCTATGCCCAGCCTTCCTATATAAATGGCGCCTAAAGCCTACCCTATGCCCTGCCTGCCTATATAATTGGCCCCTATAGCCTACCCTATGCCCTGCCTGCCTATATAAATGGCCCCTATAGCCTACCCTATGCCCAGCCTGCCTATATAAATGGCCCCTATAGCCTACCCTATGCCCTGTCTGCCTACACATATGGCCCCTATAGCCTACCCTATGCCCTGCCTGCCTATATAAATGGCCCCTATAGCCTACCCTATGCCCTGTCTTCCTATATAAATGCCCCTAAAGCCTACCTTATGCATTTCCTGCATATATGGGGCCCCTGTAGACTGTCCTATGCCCTACCTGCCTGTATGGGGCCCCTATAGCCTTCCCTATGTCCTGCCTGTATGGGGCCCCTATAGCCTACCCTAAGCCCTTTATGCCTGTATGGGGCCCCTATAGCCTACCCTTAACCCATGTCTGCCTGTATGGGGCCCCTATAGCCTACTCTAAGCCCTGTTTGCCTGTATGGGGCCCCTATAGCCTACTCTAAGCCCTGCCTGCCTACATATATGGCCCCTATACACTGCCTGCCTATCTATATGGGGCCCTATAGCTACCTAAACTCTGCCTGTCTATATGGGGCCCTATACTCTACCTAAACCCTGCTTGACTGCCTTTATGGGGCCCTATAGCTACCTAAACCCTGCCTGCCTAAATGGACCCCATATAGCCTGGGGAGAAGGGAGTGAGGTGCTGGATAAGTGAGGATTCTAAGATATTTGGTCTAAATCTGCAGGGATGAGTGCTGGCCGGGAGAAGTCATCATGGCGGTCTGGACCGAATGCAGAACAAAAGGGAAATTCAACGGCTTGTCAGAAAAAACATCACCTGTGAGTCACAAGATGTAACTACACTTTAATCAAATATGTCTGCAGAGGCTGTGTACACTGGTATCCACCACTATATGGTGACTGTATGGGGGGTAATATACAGTCTGTAGGGCCCCTGTGTACACCGATATCTACCACTATATGGTAACTATATGGTGGTACTATTGGTCTTTGTATACTGATCAGTAATAGTGTAGGGGAATTATTCAGTCACTATATACTGGTAATTTGTGGTTGTGTTCTTGGGGTATAATCAGGTCCATATGTTATTGTTATTGGTAATGTTATTGGTGTTATTGGTAATGTTGGTCTTGGTATAGTGGGATTTGTTTGATAGCAGTAAGATGGTGATCTGTATGGTGAGGTATGTCCTGGTAAATGGCCGTGGTCGGGAGGCGGGCGAGGGTCGGGGGGGTAGTGGGCTCCGTCCAAAAGTTTGCTATGGGGCCCAGGCTTCTCTAGTTACGCCCCTGGCTCCTTCTCTTTAAAGGGAACTTGTCACATAGGTTGTGCCCCCCTTTGCTGAGGGCAGCACAAGCTAGTGACAGATCTGCAGTTTCCAGCGCTGTGTCCCTTATTCTGTAAGATGCAGCAGTTTTAGAGCATTTACCCCTCAAATCTTATTCATGAGCAGATGTTAGCTCCACCCACCAAAGGATAGCTCCGCCCACTGACAGTTATTCACATGTTTCTACCTATTCAAAGTAATAGGTTTGTCAGTTGAGGTGGGCGGGGCTAGCATCAGATGGGTGGGGTTTGAAAAAAACTGACACACTGAAGGACTCTTCAAATGACTCTTCTGGCTGAAAACTGCAGATTTGAGCATTAAATACACGAAAACTACAGTATGTTACAGAATAAGGGACACAGCGCTGGAAACAGCAGGTCTGACACTAGCTTGTGCTGTCCTCAGCCAGAGGGGCAAAAACTATGTGACAGGTTCTCTTTATCTTCTCAACTTCCTTAACTGCCTACTCTGACTTTCCTTTAGAAAATCATAACTAGGAATAAGAGAACTATGGATAAATGCACACAACCAGTGTCAGACTAGGGGACCTGTGGCCCACCCTACAGCGACTGTAAGGGAAAATATTACCTCTTGGCCTCTTAGGCCTCTCAGACATAAATGCATAGATTTTACCACATAATACTATGTGCAAAACAGAACTGTATTGTACAGTACACTATACCAAGTGAGTCACATGTCTGTCTGTCTCACACATCAGTCTATCTCATACATGCCAACTCTCCCGCTTTTGGCGGGGGGTCCCTCTAATGGGGGTCCCCCCCGCCACTCCGGCAGAGTTGGCGAACCTCCCGCCGCCAGCAGGCAGTGGAGGTTCTTTAAATGACGATGGCAACAGAGTAGCGCTGGTGCGCTACTCTGGTGCCGCCGGGCCGCTACTACAGTCAGGTGAAGCGTCCGCAGTGGCCGCTCACCGCCCAGCGAGTTTCACTGACTTGTGTGGCCGCAGCCGCACTGTCAGTCAGCAGGAGAAGGCAGGAGGGATCGTTCCCCTCCTCCCTTCTCCCCCTGTATGTACAGCGCCGGTGTGCGCTGTACATACAGATCAGCGTCGCAGGGGGTGTGACGCATGGCTGCACTCACTCCCCCTGCGATGCTGAGTCGATCGGTCGGGAGATGTCCGGAGCTGGCCGCGCTGCAGGGAGCCTGGTGAGGTAAGTGGCTTTTATTTTATTTTTATTAGCTATTGGGGTGCTCTGCCTGGCTACAAAGGGGGCATCTACCTGGCTACAAAGAGGGCATTACCTGGCTAACAGATGGGGGCATCTACCTGGCTAACAAAGGGGGGCATCTACCTGGCTACAAATTGGGCTCTACCTGGCTACACAGGGGGCTCTACCTGGCTACAGAGGGGGCTCTCCCTGGCTACAGAGGGGCATCTACCTGGCTACAAGGGGGCATCTACTCGGCTACAAGGGTGCATCTACCTGCCTGTAAGGGGCACTACCTGGTTATGGGGGGCTACTACCTGGCTATATTATTAAATCAATAAAATCATGTTTATTTCTTTATTTTCGTTAGCCAAGGATCAATAGTATGGGTGCAACGAATATAAAGAAATAAACATGATTTTATTGATTTAATTAATTTTTTTTCGTAACCCCCATATTATTTTTCATTTTAACACATCAGGACCACTTCTGTAGTGTTATAATTTGTTTTCGGCCATGAACAGTTTTATTTCAGATTGCATTAGAAAACCCATAAGAGCGTCGCTCGCTCTCCCCAATTGGTCCAAATAACGGCGCCTCTTTTAAACTTAGCCAATCACAGAGCGCGCTCAGAATTTCTTTTCCCCATAGAACTCAATGAGAAAGTAGCTCGCGCTCTGAAATTGGCTAAGCTGGCGAGCCCCCGCCGCTTCAACCAATCAGCTCGTTTCTGCATTTTTTACTGTATTTTGAACTGCCCCGCCTTTGAATAATGATTGGTCAATTTTTCTCCATAGGGAAAAATGGGACATTGTCGCTCCTATTCTGATTGGTCAATACTCCTCCATAGGTTATAATGGGACATTGTCGCTCCTATTCTGATTGGTGTTTATGCCGACCAATGAGAATAGCTTAAACAATTTTAATTACTGTAATTCCCGGCAATTCTCTCTATTGCAATTCCCTATTAGCGCCGATCTCGGCGACAAACCGTTGTTTGGGTTTTTAACTGCTTTACTTGTAAAGAAGGTTCGGCTCTTATCTGATAATGTTTTACACTTAATAAAAATAATTTTTCTATTAATACTTTATGCTGCAACGGCGCTGAGCGCCGAGATTTCAGAGCGCCCATCTCTCCATAGACTTAAAAAGGGAGAAGTAGCTCGCGCTCTGATTGGGTGGGATAGCCAAGCCCCCGCTAGCTCAGCCAAACAGCTCGTTTCTGTCTTTTACTGTATTTTGAATTATCCCGCCCCTTTTATTCTGATTGGTCTAAACTTCTCCATAGACTAGAATGGGTCTTTGTCGCTCCTATTCTGATTGGTCAATAGTTCTCCATAGGGTTTTTTAAAAGGTCTCTGTCGCTCCTATTGTGATTGGCTGAGCTAGCCAAGTCCCCGGTAGCTTAACCAATAGCTCTTTTCAGCATTTTTTACTGTATTTGAACTGTCCCCCCCCTTTGATCTGATTGGTCATCCTTCCCCATAGGTTTTAATGGTTCACTGTCACCCTATTCTGATTGGCCGTTTATGCCGACCAATGAGAATAGGTTTTTTAGAATTGAATTACTGTTTCCCGGCAATTTACAATATCATAATTCTTGATATTGCGCCCTTCTAGAGTTTAGGAAAGTGATTTTTTTTTATTAGTTTATTTTTGAGTTCAGCTCTTTTCTGACACTGTTTCCGCCTTTATAAAGGCGATTTTTCGGGTTCATACTCCTGCTGCACGAGCGGGGCGACGAGATTTCTGTCGTGATCTTCTATCTGTTTCCTCGCATGTTCCGATCCTGCTTCACTTCGCCTCTGCCGCAGCATTTAGACCAAAAAAAACCTGGTCTGCTTGTCGGAGCTGCCGAGCGCTGCATTGCGCCTCGCTTTGCCGACTCGCCATCGTACATGCCTCGGAGTTTTCGAGCGCGCCACGTCCCGCCCAGGAACGCCTACCCCGCGCCCACACCATGCCCACTGCCCGCCCCTTCATGCGGGGCGCAGCTGAAAGTGGCGAACATTGCGCCAAAAAACAGGTGGAAAGCCCGATCATACATGTCGCCCTAAGAGTCAAAACATTTTTACTTTTTCTGTCCATGGAGCTGTGTGAGGGTTTTATATTTGCAGAATAAGTTTATGACTGAAAAGCAACCCTATAATAAAATGATATTCAGCTCCCGTACTTGTCTCAGAACCACTGATCAAGTGGGGGATGCACAGAATCACCAGAAGCTTCAAACTGGTGTAAACATGAGTTTTTCATTAAAGATGGTAACCGGCATCCATGTCAAAATCCAAAGCATAATGAGTGTATATAAAACCTTCCATTTATTTATCCGTTTAAAAAGAAAAGGAAAACATAAATGCACCCCAGTATATCACAGCTTCTAAAACTAAGGTTTCTTTACCGAAAGGCTATGTTCACACGACTTAAAATGGGACGTATTTCAGTCCATAATTCTGTCCGTACGGCACGAATTACGGCTGGAATACGTCCCAGTCATTACGGTAAGCCCCAGATCTCATAGAGAACTATGGATTACGTCTCCTCTCCCCGCTCGGCAAACCCCCTGCGGGGGGAGATAAGTGACATGTCATTTACTAGCGGCGTATACGCGCCACTAGTAATGATAGTCTATGAGCTGGCGAGGTGCCGGCCCCCCGCTCCCGCCCCCGCTTCCACCCCGTCAACACGGCGTAATTGCGGGGCATAATTACGCCCCGCAAATAAGCCATGTGAACATAGCCAAACACTTCAGTCAGCTAAGCCAAGCTGTTATATACTGGAGTGCATCTATGTTTTCCTTTTCTTTTTAAACGGATAAATAAATGGAAGGTTTTATATACACTCATTATGCTTTGGATTTTGACATGGATGCCAGTTATCATCTTTAATGAAATGCAGCCCTGATACAAAACCCCACCATATATATATATAATGGTGTCAGTTGAAACATAATAATATTTAATAAAATTGAGGAAATATCTAGACACCAACCCATATCACTGAGTCTTGTGGCTTCTTTATTTCCGTAGATCAGAGTCCCTCTCATTTCTCAGAACTTACCTTTGGCCCTGTGAAGACATTTGCTCGGCTCCCCCTCAGGTTAAACGCTTGTTACACAATATTTATTTTTGAGATTAAAAAGACGCTTTCTCCCTGTGCTTAGTTTTTACTCCGGCAAATCCAAAAAAGAAAACCAGATCTTAAAACATGAACTTCAGCGCCATCTCCTGTCCATAACATTATGTTGGAGGCATCTCTTCTCCTGTAACCATGGCGTCTGGAATTCTGCGTTGTTAAGGAGACTGAATAAACACTGCTTCCAATTCTAATTCTATTCCCTGTAACATATTTGGCTTTTTACCTTCTTGTGCCCTCCACCCTCCTTCGTATTTTGCTATTATTGCATTTTGCATCAAGCCTGTGTTCAACCGTTTCCTAATCATCTTTGTTAAGATAAAGTGCCTAATCCTTGCACGGCACAGCTCCCAAAAAATGAAATTTCAAGGAGTCTGGAGTGTGCGTACTACAAATAGGATTAGCAATTAATGTAAATCAGACGCACAGGAGAAGCCTTGTTGTTTCTGTGTTGGCAGAAGACGGGCATATTCAGTGTGTGCTGCAGAATGGGATCTGCAATGCATGCAGACTGGAGCAGTAGCGCTGCATCCTACAGTAACACTGAGCATCTGTGGATGGTTTCATGCTATGATCTGTTTAGAGTTTAGGGTTAAACCGAGTAACATTATATAGTAGAAAGTTGGATCATATATCCTGGGCCCCTAGAAATGTTGTACGTGAGAGAATGATCTGATGGAGGACGTGGAGCCCGTGGTTTCCAGCTGGAGAAGTTCTGACTGCTGCCGTTGTGATGTCCCAGAGTTTCTGTTCATTGCAGGGAAGATGCTTTGAAAAGGTGCATATTTCTCCAGTTTGCATCATTACCCACAATTTTAGCAGGCAGGACATCTTTATAATTATATTTATGGGCATCTTGACTGCTTGCAATAAAAGCTTCCCTGTGGTTGGGTAATAAGCTTTAATAGATTCCCTATAGTTGCTAGCATTCCCTGTGGACTTCCTGTTCGGGTTTTGTGGCATTGTTAATCTATTTTCCTGTCTTGGAGACGAAGTAAAGAATTTGGGACGTGAAAAAAAAAGAAAGAAATTCTGAATTAAATAAGATAAGAGGCAGGCGCTTAAAATAGAGCTAGATACAGAGCCGTGATGCTCAGTGGTGGGTCCACAGCAAGACCACATAGAAGCGGGAAGAAAACCTAAAATCAGATCCTGGACATTGTTATGCAATTCATAAGCAAATGTTATGACCAAGGTATAACTTAATTAGCAAGTGACATAGATAGTAGATAGATAGATAGATAGATAGATAGATAGATAGATAGATAGATAGTTATTAAAACTATCTATCTATCTATCTATTTCATTCATATCTAGCTATCTGTCTATCTCATTCATCTTTCCTATCTATCCATCTCATTTAGCATATCTATCTATCTATCTATCTATCTATCTATCTATCTATCTATTTGTCTTTGTCTCTATCTATCTATCACATTCGTCATTCATATCTATCTCTCATTCATATTTTCTATCTATCTATCTATCTATCTATCTATCTATCTATCTATCTATCTATTTGTCTGTCTGTCTGTCTATCTATCTATCACATTCGTCATTCATATCTATCTCTCATTCATATTTTCTATCTATCTATCTATCTATCTATCTATCTATCTATCTATCTATCTATCTATCTATCTATCTATATCTTTTAATAGTAAAAACGTTCTAAAGTCGCCACAGAATGTCTTTTTTTCTGCTTGTTTTTGCTGCTGGTTGTTTTTTGAAACATATTGCAAAAAATGACAGAGCAGGGCAGAAAATGAACTATTGAAGTCTATGTTAAGCGTTGGACGTTTTTGCCGCATTTTTTGCAGAAATCCACAGCAGTTACAATGCTGTGCATTTCTGAAAAAAAAAGAGCCAAAAAATGCAAAATGCGCCAAAAAACTGTATTTTTTTTTAGCTGTTTTTGACATGCACTGGACAAAAAACTCAGTTTTACTGTATGAATGGTTTTAGGATCTGGTTTTCAGTGAGTTTATTGTCCAATACCGTGTAGACCTAACCTACCTGTGACAGATAACTCTCTCTACTTCTATCTATTTATGTATTTATTACTGTTATCTATCTATCTATCTATCTATCTATCTATCTATCTATCTATCTATCTATCTATCTTTTTATCTATCTATTGCATTCATCATCCATATCTATCTATCTATCTATCTATCTATCTATCTATCTATCTATCTATCTATCTATCTATCTATCTATCTATCTATCGCATTCATATCTAGGGAAAATTACAGTGCTTTGCAAGCCCCAAATGGGAGATAGCAAGCTGATTATAATGGAAAGAACACTAATAGAACTAGAGCGCTTAATAGGAGTTAAGCACAGTGGGGCTGGATATTAAATAAAATTATTTAATTATATATTTTAGCACATAACGCGTTTCACGGGTCTGGCATATCTGAAGAAGCGGGCTGAGCACTGTAATTTTCCCTATTGTATACCTCGGCGTCCTCGTGGAACCGGAGGCGGGAACCAGGACGGGAGCTGCTCCTTCTATCTCTATATTGAGAGATTAAGCGATCATACGAGCTGTACCGTATCCTTGTACAGCAACAAAAGGTGAGCACCTGACCTGCTTCATTTATCAACGGTGCAGCTATACGAAGAACCCGATCTGCGCTTTCTTCTTATTACAGCCATTGGCGACTCATCTCCCCTCGGCAGACGGGTAGACGAGCGCACTTCTATCTATCGCATTCATATCTATCTATCTATCTATCTATCTATCTATCTATCTATCTATCTATCTATCTATCTATCTATCTATCGCATTCATCATCCATATCTATCTATCTATCTATCTATCTATCCCATATCTATCTATCTATCTATCTATCCCATATCTATCTATCTATCTATCTATCTATCTCCTGTCTGTCTGTCTGTCTGTCTGTCTGTCTGTCTGTCTGTCTGTCTGTCTGTCTGACTGTCTGTCTGTCTGTCTGTCTGCCCGTCTGTCTTTCTGTCTATCACATTCGTCATTCATATCTATCTCATTCATATTTTCTATCTATCTATATCTTTTAATAGTAAAAACGTTCTGTAGTCGCCACAGAATGTCTTTTATTCTGCTCGTTTTTGCTGCTGGTTGCTTTTTGAAACATGTTGCAAAAAACGACAGGGCAGGGCAGAAAATGAACTATTGGAGTCTATGTAAAGCGTTGGACGTTTTGGCCGTTTTTTTTGCAGAAATCCACAGCAAATGCTGTGCATTTCTGCAAAAAAAAGAGTCTAAAAATACAAAAGACGCCAAAAAACTGTATTTTTTAAGCTGTTTTTTACATGCACTGTACAAAAAACTCAGTTTTACTGTATGAATGGTTTTAGGATCTGGTTTTCAGTGAGTTTTTTGCCAATGCTGTGTAGACCTAACCTACCTGTGGAAGATAACGCTCTCTACTTTTATCTATTTATGTATTTATTACTTTTATCTATATATTTATTTATCCATATATCTACCTACTATCTATCAAAGAAGAAAAGAAACAAGAGCAGCACTTCTCAAAAACTGGGTGCAAGCAATAAGAGCCTTGGTTGTTCATCAATATGGGAGTGCTACAATTTTTTTTTACTTTTTTTTGTACCATCTATCTATCTATCTATCTATCTATCTATCTATCTATCTATCTATCTATCTATCAATCAATCTAGTAACTATATAGTGACATCATAGATTTTGCTTCTAGAATTTGGAAAGAATATTCTAACACCACTAAAAGTTTCATTTCTGAAACCATGTATTTTGTTCATATGGAACATGATGTTCTGATAACATCTGCCGGTTACTTGAATAGCACCATGTTTATAATGCCGCTCCTAACACATTATTTGGACAAACAATTTTGGACATGCAGAAACCCAGCAGACAAGCAGATGGAGCATTGAGAGAGGCTCATTAGAACCTAATTGGGTGTTAGTGATGCCAGAGATACATCCTTAATGACGTTAGTGCCACTGGATGGTCACCATCTACCAAACGACCCATATCTAAGTTTATGTGTGATGTGACATTACAGTATTCATTTATGTTTTTTCATCTCATATGTTAAGGTCAGTGTTTCGGAGAAAACATGATTAATCTGTGGACATGACAGCAAAGGCAACTATCTGGCAGCTAAAGGGTACATACTGTATTTCGACTTGTTTCCCCTATTCCAGACAGAATGATTAGAGAAAAGGCGATCATGCCATTATCATTAGCATAAAAGGTTACATTTACATGCAGAAAGTAGAGGGATGTTTCATAGCGCTAGTGTATTAATATTAAAATATATGTAACTATAAGGAGTAAGTACATCCAAGAGGGCCAAAGTGATTCAAACAAACAGGTAGGAACGTGCTAGCAATGTTCAGATTCAGACAAGGGAACAATGGAGAATGAAGGAAACTTTGCTTTGATGCCATAATTTTAAACGCTATAGACAACCTACAAATAACTTAAATTGCTAGCAGTTTTTTTAAAAATATTTTCTTTTATGGCTTGAGATTCATGTTTTTACTCCATTTATCCAAAGCAAAAATTTTAGAATTTTAAAACGGGTTTTTTTTACTATTGGGGCAGTAGCACAGATGGATTTCACTTACAAACCTTCCTTGGGGAGGGGTCCTCTCCTAATAACCAAAGAAGAGAACGGAAAGAAATAGTGTCTCTTTATTTCAATGAGAACTGTGTAATGCTTCATTTCTCCCTTTGAGCGCTGTGGGGGAAACTGGACATTTTCTGCAGGGTTTTTTCACAGTCATAGCTGACGCTGGGATTCAGAAAGTGACACCTTTTAAACAGCTTTCTGTCAGATAGGCTTTCTAGCAAAAATAGATTAACAGTCATACTCCTAAAATAAGCCATGGTTTAACAATTGTGGATCCAAAGAGCTGTGTTTAGGTTGCCAGATGGAGATGATTTAAAGGAGCCCTTCAAATGTAAGAGCAAAACACCTGGAATTTTTTTGGGGATATCTGTGGGGATGTTAGGGCAGGAAAGGGAGAATAGAAAAAGTAGTTGGAGACTTAACAAATCTTCCGAAAATAGTAAATCCGAAACAAAGTAAAGTCAGCAAGCAGACATGGGATCTGAAGACCATACTTAACCAAATTACCAGTGTTGGCAGGACAATACCGTGTACTGGGCCACAAAAGTGGAGCCTACCTAAAGCATACCCATAATGGGCACTTTGTTGGGTTTTCTCAGATTTGGGGGTGTTTCCCGGCATGAATGTCCCAGTTTAAGCTATGTAAATGTTAAGTATATAAGTCATGGTCAGAAGATGAATATTTGCGGTTAAGGAAAACACTACAACCAAAATACCTAACAGGAAATTATAACCAGAATACAAATGAACAGAACCAGAAAAAAACAGAAACAAAAAAACAGAGTAATCAGAGCAGAACATAGAATAGTTGGGACTTGCATGCCCCCTAAAATTTTTAAGACTGGTCTAAGAACCAACAAAGGTGTATGTCCCCAACATAAGTGTATGTCCCCAACTGAACTGAGGTCACCATACAGCTAGTGAAAGGGCCTACACAATTTGGGGGAAAAAGGCCACAGAAAATTTTATTATTTTTAGAGTAGCATGACAGCATACGATAAAAAAATGAGGGGTTAAAGGGCAAGTACTATTTGTTTTATATTATCGATTTGTTACATCATATACTCACAAGGGACTATTACAGGTATGCATAACCATTTTTAATGCATACTACTGTGCAAGATCTACAAACATAGACACCTGTGCATCAGATATTCTTCTATTGTGCTCACTCAGTCTGTACAGGTAGTTAAATAGTCAAAATCTTGTTTTTAGGCAATACGGAATTTAGGAACAGAAGAAAAGCTGATGTCTATGTGGAGTTTTAAAAAATAATAACCTATGAAGTTTTTTTCTAAACCAGAATTCTTGAAGTCTATGAAAATTATATAGTGAAACTAGAAAAGTGACATCTTAAGAAACAAAAGCCTGAGTAAAGCATTACATTATTACACCTCTAAAATACTGGAGTGTGGAAAAGTAAAAAATATTTCATGAGTCGGCATCTTTGAAACATTTTCTGCGACCAATGAGTAGCTAATATATTTTCTGGAAATCAACAGGTAACTGGCAAATGCTTTATAGTCTATGTTCAATAATAAAATGTGACTTTATTTTACTTATTGATTTGCAGACAATGTATAATAAATCACTGTATTTTGGTTACTGTCTTCACTCAGGTTTATTATTATTATTTATTTTATAGCGCCATTGATGCCATGGTGTCGTACATTCAAAGGGAGAGAGGGCCATGCCAGCAAGGGCTTACAATCTACAAGGAGGAGGAAAGAGGCAGAAGGTGAGTGGCAGACATGTTGGTGGGGTGATGTGGGGGCAGGGGGTTTTATTGTGGGTTTATAGGCTATCCTAAGAGAGGGGTTTTTCAGGTTGCTTTTGAACCTGGTAAAAAGGGGAGGAGAGTCGATGTTTGGGGCAATAGTTCCAGATGGGGGGGAAGCAGGGGAGAAGTCTTGAGACGTTATGTGAGGAGCTAACGGGGAGACAAAAAAAGGTCCTGGAGGAGCAGAGATTGCTGGGAGGGGGGAAAGGTTTAAACATTTTAAAAACCAATTGGGATTTTTGATCATTTTAACTGCTGAAGGAATCCACTTAAAAAAACTGGGGAAAATACAAAAATCCATGCCAAATGTTGCTTTTTGGTCGGAAAGAACCAGAACCCTGCAAAATTTTGACCCCACCTTAGGCTATCACAAGCCATGTTACACAATTCAGTTTTGTCTATGGAAATTCCCCTTTTCTAAAAATTTACCTTTGCTTGTCAATCAAAAACACGCTTTTCTGTCTTTTTCAAAAAAACCCAAAGGGGGAAAGACAAAAGGAGAAAAGAAGGACTACAATGGAAAGCAAAGTGCTTGGACTAGGTGGTGGGACGCAAGTTAATTTTGAAACTCTAGTGGGTAAATAACTGGCTAACTATTTTAGCAGCTCGTTTTATGGAAAATGGGATTATGGCCAATAAAATAGTATATGGGATGGCTAATCTAATATACTCCTGAGGTTTAATATCCAATTGCATCAGGTAGCGCCCATTAGCTTAAAGGGGCTGGCCAGCAATTTTTTTTTTTGTTTTCCCCCAAGCTTTTTTAATGTTATACATGAATTCTTTAAATCACTGTCATCATAAATTCTTACTTATGTAACTGAACTACAAGTGATGATATTCCATTTGGGTCTGTACACCAGTGACCAAGTGGTGAAAACTTCATAATTTCCAGTGTGTTCTGGAACATGTGTGGTAAACTCCTGTATAGATGCATAGCCCCCCACTGCTAGGTACCATGTGATATCCGGGAAGAGTGGTGGGTGGCTTCTGTATGGATGTGCTTCCTTTCCAAACAGCCCACAAGGCCAGTAGCGTAATTAGTTACTGAACATTGTGCATGCATTTGGGACTCAGGTGCATCTTTACAGGAGACCACTGGGTCAATGATAGTGTTGTGCTTCAGATTGTGGTTGATGTCAAATTCGACTCAAATCCAAGAAAACCAATTTGGGTGGACCTGGATTGAACTTTGGCAATAGTGCATCTGATGTCACTTTCCCTTTCCCTAGGTTACTGCTATATTTTGGGAACTGGAAGTGACATCAGAGGTGGTGCATGATATCTGCAGTCATTTCTTTGCATGAAAACCGGGGAAAACCTACAGACACCAAAAGTGATGCTGTGGTGGAAGCAATATGAGGTCCAGAGCGACACTGAGAAGTAAGCTAACTTAGGGTTAGTGTTATGGCTAGTGTTAGGGCCACAAAAGTGGAGGCTACCTAAAGCATACCCATAATGGGCAGTTTGTGGGTGTACTCAGGTATTTTGGGGGTGTTTCCTGGCATGAATGTCCCAGTTTAAGCTATGTAAATGTTAAGTATATAAGTCATGTTCAGAAGATGAATGTTTGGGGTTAAGGAAAACACTACAACAGGGACAAGGTTAGAAATAAGAATAGGTTAAGAGAAAAATTGTGGGCATCCAAAATCCTAATTTTTTCAAAAGCATAATTGAACCAGTGTCAAATCAAACAGGTCCCTATTTGAGTAACACTAGTTACTGGCATATGGTTCTAAAAGGAAAGTCATCTGTTCCGGATCAATTACAGAAATACATGAGAGAACTTTTAATGGATTTTTTTTAACAATTTGGCATTAAAAAGCTTGAGGAAAAAAATTATTATACATCCTCTTTAAGAATACAGACAGATTCCAAGTAGGAATCAAATATATACAACGGGGTTTAAATCACACTGTAACTCGGTATATCATTATGAATACAATGTATCAAAAATAATTAGAATGACGTGTTTTAAAAATCTTCAGACCCTTAGAACCATTCGCCTTCTGTCGGTTTCGAGATTAGATTTTTTCCTACTAGGAAATGAATGCCATGATCTCCACTGGATTTCTGGAATACTGTATGTTGGGTGCCAGTCGCTTAGATAGTAATCAAGGAATTTCTCAGCACCAGTCAGCGGGGACCTGGCTGCATGGGTTTCAGACTA
>JAODAL010053264.1:0-25419 GCA_025379985.1 Phyllomedusa bahiana | reverse complement strand
TCCCTTCTTGGGCTGGCATTCTCGAAGGTAAAGATGCAGCCTTCACAGTTTCTTGCAAGGTGTAACGGTCAGGAAGTGGATCCACTGGACCACCGCAGGCGATGGCGTAAGCCCACACCAGGGAGTGGAATCTAAGTGGGTCCCGGTATTCACCAGAGCCCGCCGCAAAGCGGGGTGGTCTTGCTGCGGCGGGAGTCCACCAGGTCACTACCACTGGCGGGGCTTGCCTGCGGTGGCGGCCAAGGGAAATGAGGTACAGCATCGGCAGGCAGGCTCGTATTCGTGGGCAGGCAGGAGGTCAGGACAGACGGCTCTGGTTCGTAGACGGTAGACAAGCAGGAGCTCAGGACAGGCGGCTCTGGTTCGTGGTCGGTAAACGTAGGCAGACAGTCGGTACACGGTAAGGCAAACAGGAACACTCGGGTCAGCTGTCTCTAAAGGAACATACACAAAGGATCCGGCGAGGGCCGCCAGGCAGAGGCCGGACTTAAATAGGAGCAGTGCCCGGCAATGATCAATTACCGGCGCACTGCCCCTTAAAATTCAAACTGCCGGGGTGCACGCCCCTAGGGGTGGAGCCACGCGCCCGGAGATGGAGACAGATTGAGCAGGAGCGCGGCCAGGTAAGTGACCGCCGGCGGGGATGGGGAGGTGAGCGGACTCCGAACGCGACGTGCGGGTCGGGGCTCCGCTGGGAGCAGGGGCACGGACGCGCCCGCGACCCGGGACATTGGTCGCAGGGGCGTCCGTGACAGTACCCCCCCTTGAACCTCCCCCTCTTGGGCCCCCCTCTCTTACTGGATTTAAGAAATCTCTGGATGAGGCTTCGGTTCAGAATATTCTCTTCTGGCTCCCAGGACCTCTCTTCGGGGCCGAACCCCCTCCAGTCCACCAGGAAGTATCGCTTTCCCCTAGTTCTCCTCATGCCAGAATCTCTTGGACCTCGAAGACCCTTGGGCGCATCAAACCCCAGGGCGGAGGAGGAACGGTCTTCTGGGGAAGAAAATAAAGGGCCAGGGGTTCAGTAAGGAGACATGGAACGAGTTGGGGATTTTCATCGTAGGGGGGAGCCGGGTTTGTATGAAAACGGGTGATGCGGCTGATGACCTCAAGAGGTCCCAGGAAACGGGGTCCCAGTTTATAGGAAGGCATCTTTAGGCGGACGTATCTAGACGAGAGCCACACCTTGTCGCCTGGTCAGAAAACCGGAGGAGGGATTCTTCTTTTGTCCACTTGGGTCTTCTTGCCCGGGGGACCGGGGGCCCCAAGCAAGGGGAACGAGGGGGTCGGGGACCGGGGATGGCTTTAATGTCTTAAACCCATGGCCCCGCCGCCGGGGCCCCTCAAAAGGGGGTTGCCAGGGGGGAGAGGGGGGGGGGATGCCCCCCTTTACACGTTTGTAAAAAGGGGGGCCCCCCGGCGGACTCAGACCCCAAGGGATTTTATAAGAGAATTTTCCCCCATGGAAAGAAAATTTGGGTTTCCAATCGTTTTGACGGCCGAGACAAAAGGGGAAAAGGTTCCCCCCAAAGATTTGGGTTTAAAAACCCTCCCCAAGGGGGGCCGTTCGTTGCGGGGGGTTTGGGGGGGTGGGGGAAGAAATCGAGTTCACCTGAAGTTGGTTGCAAAGGGCTGGGCCCAAAAAACCCTGGGGGACAAATTGAACTCCCCGGCCCGAGACAATTTGCTGGGGGGGGCCATGCAAAAAGGGAAACTTCAGGAAGACGGGCTCCTTTCAGGGGGAGGCAGTGGCAGGGCCTGGCAACGGAACAAAATGCGCCTTTTTTGGAAAAAGGCAAACCCGAAATTCCCCCAAATGTTTGGGTTTTTGGCCAAAACGAGGGAGGGGGGCCCAGTTAGGGAATTCCAGGGAAATGTTGGCCCAAAGGTTGATTAGGAAGGGGGAGTGGCGGGAAAGTAGACCTGCCGGTTTTAAAACGGGCGTTTTGGGTTCCCGGGCACAGGGGTAACAGACGAAACAAATTTCCTTTAACGCCCTTTTTCCCAGCTCGGGCCCTCCAATAGAACCAGGATATCAGCGGGAAAGGGGTTCAAAGGGGCCGCAGGTAAAATGACCAGCCACCAATGGCCCAAAGTCCCCATTTTTAAATTATGTCTGCGGAAGCGGGCGCACATAAATTTCCCTTTCCCGGGGGAACCCGGGGGTCCAATGGAGGGTGCTGAGATGAACGTTCTGGAGGAATTATGTGGGTTTTGGAGGAAATTCCTTTACCCACAACGTCCCCCAGGGGACGGGAGAAGGGCGGGCAGCCCACATTTTCTCCGCTGGCCCGAAGTGGATCCGAAAATCGAAAACCCGGGAAAGGAAGCGCCCCAGCCGGCGGGGGGTTAAGTCCCCTGAGGGCCCCTTTTGAAAAATATTGGAGATTTTTGTCGGGCCGGGGTAGATACGGTTTTGGGAAAAAAAAGGGGCCATCCTCCCCGGGCCAAAATTTTTTGGCCCCTAGCTCCCCCACGCCCAAAGGGGTAAAATTCCCTCGGGCGGGCGAGTACGTCCCTTTGGGGAAAAGCCCCACGTAACGTCTTAAACCCCTGGGCCCTTTTTTGCGTAAGAAATGCTCCGGCTCCCACAGATGAGGCTTCCCCCCCAGTGTGAAAAAGTTTTGTGGATCCCCGGGCTTTCAAGGGAAGATGACGTAGAGGAAAGGGGGTCTTGAGATTCAAAAACGCCTCTTCGGCCCCCGACGGGGCCCCGCTACGTTGGGTGCTTGTTTTTTTTTTGTGAGGGGGGCCCCATCGGAAACCACCAGCGTAGAGAAGTGAGGGGTGAACTTTGGGGATAGTTGGTTTCAGGGAAACCCAAAAAGCGCTTTGGGAGCCCCAGGCCCCGGGGGGTGGGGGCCCCCTGAACCCAGCTGACAGCTTTTTCTGGAAACCTCCCTAGGCCTTGGCCCGAAAAAGACGTAACCCAGGAAAAAAACGGGAGGGGCTAGTCTGATGGAAGAGGCACTTCCCTTGCTTGGCAATTTCGAGGGGTTTTCCCGGAGACGCTTTTAAAACTTGAGGGAACAGGGGTGCGGTGGGTGGGCGAAGAGAGGGGAAATACACCCCGGAGGGCATCAAGGGGGCCCCCCCGCAGGTGTAGAGGGGGTTTTCTGAAGACGGAAATTCACGGGGCTCCCGAAAAACGGGGGGGCGGATTTCCCAGTCCCAAAAGGATCACCAGGTACTCAAAGTGCCCCATCCCTGGTGTTGGGGGCCGTCTTCCATTCCCTCGCCCTTGCGGGAATTTTGGACCAGTTGGAGGCCCCCCTCAGAAACCAGCTTAAGAAAAATCTTTGGCGGCCCCCCAAAGGGGATCAAAACGTTCTGTGACAGGGGGCAATTTGGGTTTAAAGGGTTTTTTTACCGTGAAATTGTTCAAGCCCCCGGGAATCCCATGCCCCGGGGGCCCCAAGGTACCGGGCCTTTTCTTCAAGAAAAAAAAACTCCGCCCGGGGAGACAAAGGGCTTTCGGGTAACCCCTTCCCCGGGGATTCTCCTGGGTGTACTTGGACATGGGTTGGGTCTCAGGAACCGCAGTGGGTTTTTTGACCGGCCCCGAGGGAAGGGGGCCCGGTACCCGGCAGTAAGTCCCATGGGCAATGTATGGCGATGCCCGGGGGAAAAGGGGGTCTCCCGGGTTTTTTCTCTCAGAGGGAAAATCGGCGTTCTCCAGGTTTTTTCGGGCCGGCCCCGCCCGGGCAAGGCTCCTGGGAAGGGGGTTTAACGAAGCAGGGAAAACACCGGGCGAGGTGCCCCCAAACAAAAGCCCCCCACGTGGGCACCCCCCGAACACCTCCCCAGTTTGTCCAGTTTCCCGGTTTTTAAGGGGGACCGCAGCCATGGGGAAAACCGGGAGGGTCGGGACGGGGCAAAAGGGGGGTTTTAAAAACATAGAAGGAATCTCCTCTTTATTCAAACGAAAACCCCGGAGGGGGAAGGGGGGCTTTGGGACCAATGGATTTGGGGAGCTAATAGTCCCCCTTTACGGGGGTGAGTGACAAGCGGTTCTACAGAAACCACTGGAAGCCGATACTGCTTCCTAGAGCCTGGGGGAAAGAAGGTTTTCCCCCGGGGAAGGCCCCAGCCAGGAACGCTGGAACCTTTGGGCGTGGTACCAGTCCCCCTTTACCACGAAACCCGCACTGGCTTTAAAGGCATGGAAGGAGGGGGTTTGGGGCCCCAGGAATGGGTCTCCCAAAAGATCCCAGGTTTCGGGGGGGTTTTTTGCAGGCTTGGGGCACTTTGGGGGCAGTTCCTCCGAATATGCTTTTGGGCGCCAAAAGTAAGGGGCCCAAATTCCTTTTCCGATGTCTTTTTGTCAAGGGCGAGCCCGATCCATCTGCTTTGGGGTCCTCGGGGGGTGTTTTGGGGGCTGTGGCGCAGGAAAGGCCCCCCGGAACACCGGGGGCCAGGGGAGGGGAAACCGGCGAGGTTTGGGGTGAATGGAGCTCTTGCTGAAGCTCCCTTTTCCCCCTTCAATGAAGCTTCACCCGATGGGGTTCGCTAACCCGGGTTAAGGGCCCGAGGGAAACGGGAGGTCTCCCAGTGCCCAAAAGTCCTTTTTTTTCGGCCCTTTTAGGGTCTTTTTTGAAGGGGGGACAACAGAGCGGCTGTTCCAAGACAGTTCAGGGGGCCAGATAAAGGAAATTTTACCGCGTAGTCCCCCCACGAAGGTCCCCCTGGCGTAGGTTTTGGAACTGTTCCTTTGGGGGAGGAGCCCCGGGCTGTTCCTTGGGGGAAAAAATTGGGAACTCACTATGGAACGACTGAGAACCGCCCTCCCCCCTTTGGGGGGCGGTTTTGGTCCCCTAGGGGTTGGGGCCCTGCCAAGGCCTTCCCAAAAAAAGGCTGCCCCGGGAAAAATGGCACCTTCGGGACGTTCAGGGCAGGAAAATGATCGGGCCCCTCAGCTCCCCCAAGGGGCATAGTCATTGGGTGGTGAAACCCCCTGCAGAGTTTTTTGGATCTCCGTCGAATTTGATGGGGAAAACACAGCCGAAGCTTTGGGCCCCCCCAGAGGCCCCCCAGGAAAACCCTAGGACAGGAACAAAACCCCTGGGGCTGGGGAAAAGGGTTTCTGTTTCTGGGCGGGGGACGATTTTTCTGCAACAAGGGGGGAAAACTGGGGAGTTTCTGCAAAAATGTTGACCGGTTGCTGTACTGGGGGGGGCAACAAAAAGGGTTTAGATCCGCCAGGCTTAATAAAAAGCCCTTGGACGGGGTTCCCTGGCCGGATTTCCCCTTTGGGAAAAAGGTCAGGAGGTAGGGTCCCTGGACCACCGCAGGCGATGGGGGTAAACCCAAAACCAGGGGGTTTGGGTTTTAATGGGTCCCGGTTTTTCCCCCAGGGCCCGCCCCAAAGCGGGGGTTTGGTTTTTGCGTGGAAAGGGGTCCCACCAGGTTTACTCCCCTTTTCGGGGGCTTGCCTGCGATGGCGGCCAAGGGTTTAAAAAAAGGGCAGGGTCAGCGGGAGGCTCGTAGTCGTGAGCAGGCAGGAGGTCAGGACAGGCGGCTCTGGTTCATAGACGGTAGACAAGCAGGAGGTCAGGACAGGCGGCTCTGGTTCTTGGTCGGTAAACGTAGGCAGACAGTCGGTACACGGTAAGGCAAACAGGAACACTCTGGGCGGCTTTCTCCAAGGGAACATACACAAAGGATCCGGCGAGGGCCGCCAGGAAGAGGCCGGACTTAAATAGGAGCAGTGCCCAGCAATGACCAATTACCGGCGCACTGCCCCTTTAAATTCAAAATTGCCGGCTGCGGCTGCGCGCCCATAGGGGTGGAGCCACGCGCCAGGAGATGGAGACAGACTGAGCAGGAGCGCGGCCGGGTAAGTGACTGCCGGCGGGGATGGGGAGGTGAGCAGACCCCGAACCCAACGTGCGGGTCGGGGCTCCGCTGGGAGCAGGGGCACGGATGCGCCCACGACCCGGGACAGTGGTCGCAGGGGCGTCCGTGACACAAGGTAGCCACAGAAAATCCTGTATGGAATCGTCCTTGATCGTCCGCATATCTGGATCCATCTGTGAAGACGACATAGTCTGAGCTCTCCAACTTGAATGTAGAGACAGTAGGAAGATGGGAGGTTTCAGCCTCCATTTGTTCAAGACAGTCATGAAGAGGTTCATCCGCTGCAGTCTGGTCTACATCTGTGGTAGACTGATCTTCATCTTCTTCTTCCCCCTTGAGAGAGGAAGCAGAGTGGCTGGGTTGAGAGTAGTACATCTCTTCAAAGTGACATTTTCAGGCATCAGTAATGGGCATTGTATACGGAGATGGCGCTGTTTACTGAGTTGAGGTTTTTGCGACTGTTTCAGGTTCCCTTGTAGATCATGATGAGCCACAACATTGACCGGATCGCCTAAAATTATCCAAGACACACAAAGTCCAGCTCACCTGAATGAATAATTGATTGAGGACAGCTAGCAGCTGCACGGGTCTGGCGGGAGGCCAGCCTTTGGTGAAATAGAGACAAAGAGTCAACGATGGATGGCGGAAAAGATCCAGCACCAGGATAAATAAAATGTAACCTTCTTTATTGTATTCGAATCATTAAATCCAGACACGACAGACAGATTCAACGCGTTTTTCGGTGTAAGCCCCTTAATCATTGACTGTCGTTGTCTGTGATTTTAATGATTCGGATACAATAAAGAAAGATTATTTTATTTATCCAACTGGTGCTATGGATATTTTCCGCCATCCATGCGTGACTTCTTGTCTCTCGCTAAAATTATGTCTTCAGTTTTTTCAAGAGGATACTTGTGCAGCCACATGATTGCTTCTGAGGCACGTAGTAGGACAGTCGTGCCAAGGATCTAACTTGCTAAGCAATACGATAACTTCCTATCATAGATTGGTCTCATTACGCTCTTCCATGTTTTGTTGTGTCAGTGTACTGAAGCTTGGACCCGATAGTCTCAACAAATTGGAAGATAGTTGAAAGCTGTGAGTAGTCAGAGCATTTCCCAGAGCGGGAGCTTGTCAGGAATAATTTTTTTTTTTCCAGGCTGGAACAGCCAACTCTTGGGTGGTGCTCAAGTGAGGGTTCATTGAGGTTCGTAAATAAATGTCCTTGAAAGATAGTGTAAAATAAGCTTGCATAAGACTGGGAGGCATGGATAATCCGTTGAGTCAGTGAAGATGAACGAGCTTAGATTTCATTGAGTTGTTTTACGGTTGTTCGGTGGGTAGAAAGATCGAGCAATCACAGCTTATCCCCGATCATCGTTAAGAGTGTTTGGTCACCCTGTGATATGCACATGTCTGTAGGAAATACAATTTGTCTTAGTAAACCATTGGAGCTTGGACTGTCGATAATTTGCATTTGATTATGCCAAATGTTGAAGAAGACTCAAGAGCTTGATTGGACAAGTTGGAAAATCAGGTGGCACACAAGAGAATATCATACAGGTACTGCAGGGCTTGAGTCAAAACTGATTGCCATGAGTTCTGTGCCCCTTTGAAGCATACACTCGTCCAGGTGGGCCTGAGTCACACTCGATAAGTGAAAGCAAAGGGTATTGAGAGTCTTGTGTTAGTGGCGACAATGAGAAGACGATTGCAGAAACATATGAACTGTGAAGTAGGGAGCTGAAGAAGAGGTACTTGCTGAGGAAGTAAATGAGACTTTAGCGGACACTGAGGTTATTAATAATCCGTTGACAGCAATGATGCTCTGAGTCCTTGAAGACCAAAATGGTATTTGGGAGTTTTACCAGAGGATAAGCTTTTATTTCGGTGAACAGCGGAACCGAGGTGATTTGCAGGAGAAATGAGTGGATGAGTTATCCCATTATCCCAGGAATGGTTCTGATTTGTGACTCCAGAGATTGTTCTTGATCATGCTTAATGGCGATAATGAGGCAAGCGAGGCCGGGGGTGAGACACCCTCTTCAAGATAGACATGTACAGGTGAGACTGGTTGGATGCCTGGACATCATCCAGGAACTTTAAGAACCAACAACTTCTGGACCGGATGGTATCTTGTGTCAAATGTTCAGAGGTTGTTTGTTGTATGTGAATATTAACTATTAATGTGTGATAGCGCGAGGTACAGGTAGTGTGAGAGCTGCATTGTGTGAGTGATTTGGAAGTTATTGGTAGTCCATAATTACATTCCAACGAAGGACATCATTATCTGATAGTTTAGCATTCATCGTTTTCAGAAGATCAGCTTTCAAGCAGTGATTTGTTGGGTAAGTAGGAGAGATAAGTAGTTGAGACAGGAAGTCCATGATGTCAATTGGCCACAGGGTGTAGGTTAAGCGTGTCTAGGGTTGGTCGTCCATCCACTTCCAAGTGCGATGAAATGTAATAAGGAGAAGTATGACATCCGGTGGAATGTCAGAAGGTTTCAGAAAAACTGTTCGGCTGCACCTGTATCTACAAGGAAAGGAAAGTGGTGCCATTAATTTGAAGATTGACGGTCAACACAGGGTTCAGATTGACTAAACAGTGGTTGTTCTCTGAAGCCAATGAGGTGTAAAACGGTCGTAGACATAGGTTTGCTGGAATCCTATGGATGAGGACGAGGGAGGTGTCTTTGAGGTTGAGGAAAGGCGTGATAAGACTGCATCGTGTGGACATTAGCTTGTGTTTCGAACTGTCTATGGTTTAAGGATTTGGTAAATTGAGGATCCATGAATGGACTTATTATTGTAGGACTGAGGTCCTGCGTATGTGTTTGCTATGGTTGAAATCACTTGGGGTGACACCTGGTTGATATTCAAATACTTGATACTGAGTTGAATGAAATTGATTATATGCTTGGGTTATTTTTGAGTGGCCGGTTTGCTGTCCATTGGTAGCACAGGATTCCTTTTGATCGTCACGAGCTTTCAGCGCATATGGCACTGCACCATCATGATATGGCCCCGGTTACTACACGGTTAGCAGTACAAGTTTCTGAGTTCGCGCCTTTTAGTCCGCCAGGGTGTGCTGTTCTGGAGCAAGGTCTACGAACTTGGTTATCCGATTGGAGATAGCGTACGCTAGGTATGATAAACTTTGCATTGGTTTGATTGTAGAGTATGGAGATGTCTGGGACTGAGCTAAAAGAGCCCGTGGAGCTCTGAATCAGGGCATTTATGACCTCTTAACTGTTGGATGAATCAGTCTGTGCTCTTAGGCAATGAGAGAAGTTGCACTTCCAGTTAACTTGCATATTCTGATGGAATTAGTTTCAAAGTCACAAGTACGGTTAAGTTAACCTATAACTAAACGCCGTGTATGAGAAAAGAGGAATTTGTGAGCTTTTAGTGGTATGTCAAAGCCAGTCGGTCTGGAATAAGGGCAGCCTAGCAAATCCGTCGGGCGTGATACAATTCTGCCACGGATTTTAGTTGGACTCCTGAGTAGGAATCGAAATATTCACATTATGGATTCACCAAGTGTCTACCTTCGCACCCAAGAATGAAGACAACGGCAGAACTCTTCCCCAGATGAGTAAGCTCTAATGTCCTCATACAGTTCGTACTTCTTGTAGGTCTGATATTGATGGTAGGCAAAGACTAAATTACCCGATGCCTTGATGCTGTGCAACATGGGATCATAGATCTTTACCAAGGGAAGCAAACAGATCTATGTCTTCGGATCTGCAGCACTTCCACGGTTAAAATGCCATATGGTGTTTTTCTGTGGTCTGGCATTGTGTGGTCATCTTTAGTAGCTAATTGTGACTGTGTGAATAATCTCGGGTTGATATAAGGCACTTAGATTGGTTGATACCATCGGGTTATTGTGGCTGCCGATGATGAGAAAGGTCTAGCAACCGGCAGAGCAAAGAGTTGGAATCCACAAGTCTGACTGAGAACCGCGTGACTGGTGGTGGTGCTGCCGTACAGGTGGGGGTAAAACGTCCAATATGAATGAGTCTGGTCCAGGTGGTGGAGGGAATGTGGCGTGTAGTTTGCCGCAACGGAACTTGAGGCTACTACTCCTGAGCAAGGGTGTAAGTTGTCCTGGAGGGAGAGTTAGTGGTTTGCAGTAGAGGAAGAGCTATGTAGTCTTCCTTGTATATTTGGCTCTAGATAGCATCTGTTCAGTACCATCTTCCCGGATTTTCAGGCTCGAACTGGAGGAAATGGTTGTGCTCAAGTATGCGGTGAGTATGTGCCTGTACACATGCCATTGGTCGGAATGCAAAGATGCCAGTACGTCAAATAAGGTGGTCAGGGACAGCGATTGAACTTGTTTGCTTGGCCACTTCAAGTAGTTATGGTACTAGTTTCTTTCAGCAGCTGAACACATTTGTAATGGGCTACATGTTTATATACTATACGGGGTCTCCATCAGCATGCATTAATGTAATCACAGTTTAATCTCTCCTAGTGTACAGCTAAGCGTCTGTGTGCTGCTGCACGCCAATATGGAAAAATATTGGGGTCACGCTTTAATTGTGGATCTGCAGTATGTGGGTCCTTGTCATCGTGTAGCTAATGGCAACTTGTCCTCTTCCTAACGTCCTATACTGTTATCAAGCTGATGTGAAAGTCAATAACTAGCGTTCGCGTATAGAGGATCGCGAGGGCTCGGTCTCGAAGAATGCCTGTCGCTGAGAAGACTAAGGGTCGCATGGAGCTGTGATGCGCGGCTGGTGGTGGTGTTTGTTGTGTTTTGCAGGTGCTGCTGGCAATAAAGACGCTTTCACAAGTTATCACACGACAGTGTGGCGGGTACGGCAAGTCGGAATGTTAGGTGTATCAACGCAGATCGGACCAGCCTGTTTCAACTTGCAATCCCAGTACTCACAGGGCTGTAAGTTTTGGACTCTCAGACCTTTGGACTACAATTATGAGCCACTAAGACAATTGCTCAAAGGGTTGGGGTTTGTTTTGTCGGGCTCTCTCTTTCCGGATACAGAGTAATGTTTGTGAACTTCATATATAGATATGGCTACAGAAAATTAATGGGAGGCCGTTGCTGGCACGGGATTGAGCTAGATGGGAAGAATACCGAGAGGTGGCAGGGAGTGAGGTAAGTACATATTGATTTGTCGATCATGTGTTGTCTATACGTTACCTCCACATCAATGCACACTTTGCAGTGTTAATGGAATTTGATGAACGTCAGGTCACCTTACATTGCAAAGATCGTCCACCATCTAGGAATGGCGCGCAGCTCACTCTTATAACATATGCATTCTGTCAAATCTCTCTTATTATTTTTACATTCTAGATTTCAATGTAACTATCTGCCTTTGCACAAGACATCTTCATCGTTTATTTTCTCTTCAGTGCGTTGTTCCACTACTAGCTCTACATCTCAGATGATTTGATGCGTCATATACCATAGAAGACGCGTAGATTAATGCTATTTTCTTCAGTGTCTATATTTAGTTACTATTTTTTCTCTGTCGATCAAAGCTAACTCGATGTTGACCTTTTGACTGAGCGGCTATATTTTTCAGTTACAACACACAGCCTAGGGGAGATATGTGCCCGCAGGGTCAACTTCCGCTTAACAGATGCTAGAATCGAAGCTCAAGGTTATACACTCTACCAGGAATTTCAGTGTGATAGATAACAAGTGATGTAGCTTGAATATAAAATTTAACCATGATGCAGTTTTTCCTTCACTAAGTTAAAACGGAACAAATTGACACACGTCTATGTTGAGGTTAAAGCCCCGTACAGTTACATACCTAACCACTAATCAATGTCTTCTGCATCCGTCAGCAGCGAATCTCATAATATTCTCAAAAAATGCAGTTATCTTGTTATAACAGGCTTATCATAAACAGATCTTCTGTCTATAAGCAGGCTATATGGTCTACTCTTTAACTCATTTCTTCAGATGCATCTGTCTATAACTATAGCAGGCTTTGGTTGACGCTTTAGCACCTGTTTTCTCCAGATTTGTCTGTTTATAACTATATCTGTATATAACTGTATCTGTTATAACATGTAGTATTACTTGACAGGTTGCGTGCTCGTACCGGGTCGCTTATCTCTGATATCTGCATTTTTTTTCCATCAGGAGCCCAGCTCCTGACCTACACTAAATATGATCATTGAAAGGAAATACACAATCCAGTCATGTATACCGTTACAGCAGCAACAAGCAGATGGCAATTAGATGTAGCGTTTAAAGGTATACGCATGATTGATACGCACCACCTGTACCAGGAGTCACACCCTGGAGGGGCACACCTGAACGCATTTACACAGGTCCCTAGAGAGGCGACAAACACCAAAGGAGACTGTTCACTAGAATGTACACGAAAACGATAAGTCACTGATCTAAATCTGCTATACTTACCTATTACCGATGGGGCGTGTGGTCAGGCCCCAAGTGATTCGTCGCACTCCAGGACCGTTCAGTCGATGGTAAGGCGTCAAGCCCCCCTACGGATAGTACACCGGACGTTTGAGTGCAACGGTCCCACCCACTGTCAAGATGATTAAATCAGAAGTGGAAACAGAAGATGAGATTCAAACATGATTTAATAATGCTACATGGATCAATGGCAGAGAATCAGGATGATCATTTTTCTAAAATAATTCATAATTTGACTATTGATTACTATAGTTAGTAGAGAAGTAAGAAGATGAAGGAATATGTATTTGTCATTATTTACTACTTGCACTATTGTATAAATTCTAAAAAAGAGTATTACGATCTTTGAAAATGGTGATGTTCGTGGCTCTATCGACGGAGACCATTTGCGGATGTCCAATGACCGCAGACGTTTTTCAAGATGTTATTGTTAGGTGCAGAAATGCCTGTGTTAGGTAAAATAAGATGACATATTGTTTAATAACATTACATCTTGAATAAATTGATTGATTTTACAGTATTTGGCCTCTCCAGCGCACTTTGTTGTGATGGTATACCCTGTGAAGTGAAATAAAGATGATAGAGTAAAGGGTTTGGTTGATATGGTGATGATTCGACATGTACCTCATCAGTAGTGCAAACGCTTTGTTACACTGATTATAGGCTGAAACAGGGTGTTAGGTATTCTATTACAGATACTCCATATCTACTTTTACATTTATATCCAGCCTTGACCCTCTCAGCTGGTACTGGACGAGAATTGTGCCGTCGTAATCAATGTCATTAGTGTAGAGTTAGTAATAATAATAATAATTCTTTACTTTATTATAGTGCCCAACATTATTTCACGCAGCACTTTCAGACAATTTGGAGGGTTTAGGTACAGACAAGAGACATACATTTGCACATGAAAAGACTACTTACAGAGGAGACACAAGGTAGTGAGGGCCCCCTGCTCGAAGCGATTACAATCTATTAGGTTGTATGGGTGAGACGCAAGGGTAATAAAGTGCTTAGATTTACTATGGTCCAGCCTTTGTGACATAAATGATGGGGTTGTTTTATGTAGAATTCGGAGGTACCTGCCACCAGACAGTAGCATCTATATACAGTTAAGTGCCAAAAAATTTGATGAGTGCACTGGGGAGAGAGTGGGGGAGGAGGGGGTACCCATTAGGGATTCTGGTGGGGCCAGAGGGGGAAAGATTTTTTCCGGGGCCCCTCTTAAAGTATGAGAGTTTTTTGGGTGTGCCGGGATCGCCCGCAGTAGCTTGTTCCAGAGAACTGGTGCCGTACGTGTAAAGGTCTTGGGGGAGGGCTTTGGTAGGTACGGATGTTTTGGGGAATGAAATTTTTGATACATCCCCGGGACAGAGAAGCGGAGGGGGTAGACAGAAATGAGGGAAAAAAAGATGTGGGGGGGTTTCCCAAGCGTTTTGGAGAGTTTTTAAGGGGTGATGTGATGAGTTTTAATTTTTGTATTCTAATGAATGGGCAACCATTGCATGACGGGACACGGGGTAAAAGGATTAGTATAGGGGCTGGAAAATAAAGAAAAACCCTGACTGCGGGCTTTAAAGGACAGTTTGGGAAAGGGAGAGTTTCCCAAGAGAGGGAGACCGATAAGCAAGGTTTTTAAACAGTAGGTCAGCAGAATGGAATATTAACATATCGGGACATATTTGTTTAAGATACATAAATTTTTAAAACTAACAAATTTTGGAAATGTTTAGTAACTGAAAATCACTTTACTCCCAGATAAGGGCTGCAGACATCTACCCCTAAAAAATAAGACCCCAGGGGAACCCAGCAAGAGATCATAGGCCACATTTACTAATCAGTTTATGCCATTTTTTTGTGAAACCATAACATAAAAGGCAGAAAATCACAATGAACCCTGTATTTGCCCATAAATTTAAACCCCTTTGTCACCCAGTTACCTATCCTGAAAATTGCGGGGGAAAAAGGGGTGCATTGTTTTCAGCAATTTGGGGTTCGGCCCTCTAAGTTACAAACTGATTTTTTAAAGGAGAAGTAAGAAAACAGCCCCAACATAAATCTGCACTATTTAAAACAAAAAGAAATTTCCTTTTCCCCAACTTAAAAGGACTAATTTAGTAAGAGGCAGACAGATAATTTCAAGAATTGCTCCTGCAGTAAAGTGGTCCCCTAGGGCCTTTAAAAAGAAAAGGCAGGATCCTGCACTGCTCTGTGAGATCTCATTTTTTCCCCCTTTAAACCTAACCCAATCCAGAGCCCATCATCACTTCATTTAAGTTGAAATAAGTTTTTCTCTAAAAGTTTCTCGGGGGGAATAAAAAAAAAGCTACAATCTTTTGGGGTTTTTTTTCCCCCAGCAGCGGTGAATAAAATGATGGGCTGGGATGGGGTTCTTGGGGTGCCCAATTTCATCTTCAAATTAGATAAAACACTTTTTCAAAATTTATCTTGAGTTTTTGTTGCTTTAGCCCCCCAAAAAAACTTAAAGTTTATCTTTTTGGCATCTATATCTATGGAAAATCCAACAAAAATATTGAATCTTTGACTTCTCATTTAAGGGAAAAGGGAAAAGGGTTAAATTTCTAAACCCCCCTAAAATTTTGACTCCAAAACAGGTTTCACGGGCCCCAAGGTGAATGGGGGGAGCCCCTGGTGGGGCCGTAGGTTATGAAAGGCCCCAGGAGTTGTTTTTTAACTGCATTTTAAAACCTTTCAGAAGAGGCAAAAAAGCATAGAAAAGATTTAAAAAAGCAAGGGGTTTAAAGTACGGGAGGCATGAAAAATTCATTTTATAGCTTGGGGGTTTGGCCCCCCTAAAAAAAAACTCCATGGGGGGCCCAGAAACAGCTAAAACTAGTGGCCCCCTAAATTGGGACTCCCTGTGGGCCCTAGGCCCCCCCGGGTCCGACACTGACTCCACATGATGTGATTTCATATGATGTGACCCCATTTGGGTTTTTTCCCCAATTTTCTCCTTCATGACATCATTTTTTGCCCTTCTATTTTTTAAGGGGGGGAGAAGTTAAAAGGCCCACCCAGTTGGAATCTTCCCCCCAATCGGGTGCCCAGGGATTTTTCCGGGTTGGTGGCGGGCCGTCATTCATCCCGTTTTTAAAATTTTTTATGTCCAATAATGTAAAAAGATTCCTTTTTTTTTAATAACCAGAGGTTCCAGGACTTGGTGACACATTGGACAGTGCACTTTTGGGGAAAATTTTAAATACAGAAAAAAAACAGAGGAAAGCTAATGTCACCGATGTAAAACTACTCTGTTGCCCGGGAAAACGGGAAAAACCCTTTAAACCCATTTTAAACTTGGTAAGATAGGGAAGTTTGGGGTGAGCATTTCTTCATTATGGCTTTTTTTAATGGAAAAATATTGGGGGGGGGGGGGGCCCTTTTATTAAGGGTGTTTTTTAATAAAAAATTTCATGCATGGGAGTTCTTGTTTGTGTCTGCCCCGGGTTTAGAAACCCATCAAAAGTTTCATTCCCCCCATATACAGTTGATAACATTTTTGGGATTTGTGTTTCTGGAGGAAAAAAGGATCAGGAACCTCGGGGGACTTTCCAAAAGGGACAGAGGGATTTGAAATCCATAGAAAATAGTCTATAAGGGGTTTTGGATGTGATTCTACCCATTACAGAAAATTTCCAATAAAGAAAAAAAACTGTCTGTATTTTTGGGTCGGGAGTTTTTGTTTATAAAATGGCAGAAAACTTTGTTAAAAATTTCTCCTTTTCCGCTTACTAGTTTCAGAAAGGTTTTTCCCTGTGTTAGTGTTTTCCTTTTGAAATGTTTTTAAATTGAATTTGGTTTTGCAGGGGAAAAGGGCTGGGGTCCTTTTTGTCAGATAAACATGGTATGCACCTGGGCCCCATTAGTAAAAAACCAACCCCTCTATAAAGCTCTTTTGAGTTGGTTGAAAGAATATCAAAAAACCCATTTTAAAAGCCCCCTTTTCAATGTCAAATTATTTTTCCACAACATTTCTTTTTTTCTATTTTCCGGTTTGTAAATTTCAGTATTTTTTTGTTTCTTATCAAAGTTTTCGGGGGCCCAAAGTTTGCATTGGGTCCTTGAATGATCATTTGGGTGTTTTTTTCTAGTTTGTGTGTTCCCTCCCCTAGGGTCCAAGAGCCACTTTCTGTTTTAAAGGGTAAATTTGTATTTTTTGGGCATTTTTGAGAAAAATAGCTTTGGGGTAAAGTTTAAGGGATAGAATTTTCTGTTGTGAGGGGCAGCTTTTGGGGGCTAGGTTTAAAAAGAAGATTCAGGGGGTTTTTAATTTAGGGTCGTTACCCTATTACTTTTTTGGGCTTTTGGATTGTTTCCCACATGTGAAATACCCATCAACTGTGCCCTGTCCCCCCACTTCTGTCTCCAAATTTAATCTAGCAAAAAGGGGGCTTATGTTTTGATTTATACACTTAAAAAGTTATTTCTTGTGACCCTGGCGTACTTTCCTTTTTTGGTTTGGGTTTTGGGGTTTTTGGGAAAATCCACCCAGTTTTGTTGCTAGTTTAAGGGGAATATTTTATTTTTGCTCTACTAAAAAGGAGAAAAATAATGCTTTTGGCCCTTCCCCCCCTGGAACCTAAAAAATCACAAAAAAAAATCACCTCAAGGGTATTTCTATTTGGGGGATCCCCCCCCCTTTTTCTCTCCCCAAAAATGGGGGCCTCGGGCCAGCCATGGGCCTGGCTTTTCAAGAAAGCCCCCAAGCCTGAGCCGCCGATGAGCAGCAAAAGGGGAGTAATGGAAGGGGTAACCACTCCCTTTGGGCCCCTTTTGGGAAAATTTGCCAGGGGTACTTCCCGGGTTTTGCATAGACAGACAAGTACAGTGGAGGTCAGTAGGGGAAAATTCATCCAAAATAGGCGGGCATGCGGGAATTAAAGGTTTGGGGTAGATAAAGATCTCCGGGACTGAGCTAAATTTGAATTCTAAAATATTTCCCCAAATTTACACTTTAATTAAAAAAAGTTAATATCGGTGACTATTCGTGTACAAGAAGGGGCGGGCCATTTGGTTGTAAATTTAAACTTATTGCTTGAACAATGACTTTCAAAAGGGGACTTCAAAGGGGACACCCAATATGGCTGCATTTTGAAAATCTGGAGGACACAGCGACCCAAAGATGTGCATCCTCAAAAAAGCCAGCTTTGGGGGAAAAAGGGGGCCACTGACCTACTCCTATTTGTACAGGTGAAAAGAAGGACCCGATGATGCTGGGAAAGATTTATGAACAGGTTGAAAAATTTTTCTCCAAACTTCCCGGGAAAGTTCCTAGTAGGAAAAAGCAGCTGTTGTGTGAAAATTTCATCAACGTGGATTAAAAGGGCCCCGGCCTAGGGATAGTCCTTGGGGGATTGCATGAAGGGAGAAATGAGTTTGCAGACCCCATTAGTCCAAATCAGTACTTGTAAAAAAGATTGTCACAAAAAAAATTCAGAGAGCCCCCCGGGGCTTGTCCTTCAAAGGGTGTGAAATCATCTAATCATATCAATTCTACACAGAAAAAATCATTGCCCCCTTAAAAAAGCTGAGAAGGAAAAAATATTCTCTTTTAAATTTTTTTTTGGGTTTTGATCTACCCCCAAAATCCCTTCCCCCGGGAAATCTGAAGAAAACCAGAATGGGACATGTTGTCCCCCAAATAAATGGGAAAAACCCCTGGGTTTTAGTTGTGTAACATGAAAAAACTCATATCCTAATTGGGGGGCCCTCCCTTTTTTCATTTTGGGCCCCCAAAGGGATTGGACCTTTCCCCAAAAAATTACATACATCCCCACCCGCCATGCCTTTAGTTTGCCAAACATGACATCAAAATGGGGCCCTTTCCCGTAAAATAACTAAAGATACCCAAAGCATCATTTTTCCTTTGTTAGGAAAACCCCACTGACAACTTGTAGGGGAATTTAGCAGCCTAAAAAATTTAAATTTGGGTGGGGAAAGGGAAAAAAGGGGGGCTCCCCGCTCCACCCGGGCTCTTAAAATTTTGCACTTTTAAGAAAAACACAAAAAAGTTTAAAAAAACAAAATCGACCCCCAAGGGTACAGGGCATGTGACCTGGATTCCGGGGACAGCATTCACCCCCTGGGGGGGGCCCCCGGACAACTGTTAATGAGTCCCCTTGGATAAAATGGGCCCGAGATCCCAGAATGGAAGAAAGGATTATAAAAAGGCTTATCATTTATAAGAAATTTTTCCTTTATTCCCAAAAAAAAACCTTCACTTTCAGGCATTTAGCAGCTTTAAGGGAATCCCCACCCCTAATTGAATCCAACCCTATCAGATTCAACTGCAATATTGGAAACCAACAAAATTTTCCCAAAACTTCTTAGTCATTAAAAAACTTTTTCTGATTCGGGGGGTAAAAAACCAAAATTTGCAAATCTAATAAATAGAACTCCTGAAAGTCTAAATGCGGACAGTGAAAGTCGGTTGTGTCAAAGAGAGTCTGCAAAACTTTCATAAGTTCCCCTATCTTTAGAAACCGGGTAAGGTAAGAAACCAGGGGACCTCTCAATCTTTTTGTAAGGCAGAACCTTTCCCCATTCTCAAAATAGACCTGGGAATCAAAAAATAGCAACCCCTTTTAAAAGGGGCAAATTTTTAAATTGACGTAATTATAGACTTAGCTTTTAAAATTTTAAAACATAACAAATGCCAAAATATTGGGAAAAAAAAACAAAGACAGAAAGGTGGGGACCTAACCCAAAGCCATGCTCTTGTTTATATCGCTAATTTTAAATAAAATATAGGGGCCCTTGGCATTTATGTTCACCTTTTGGGGTTTTTGCCGTGTAACCTCCAAGCAAAGATGTCAAAAAATACTTAAAAAAACCAGCCATCTTGAAAGGGTTTTTGAAAGATCCTTAAAAAAAATTTTTATTTGGCTAAAAGTAGGGAAATTTTTTAAAATTTGGGGTGGTTTTGTAAACCCAAATCTGTGGATTTTCAAAAGTTTTAAAAAACCCATGCCCCCCCATTTCCAAAAAAGGAGAAGTGTTTCAAAAAAACCCCCATCTTGTTTATTTTGTTCACCTATGTTTGACCCCAAAAGCTCACCCAAAACCTTCCTAGCCCCTGCAGAGTAGCGCTAAAAAATAGAAGGGGGTTTTTTTGCAAAAGTGAGGGGGCTGTCGCTAAACCTTTTTAACCTCCCCCTTGAAGTTTCTTTTCCAAGCCTCACTTTTGCAAAGTTTGTGTGAGTGGGAGAGCAGCAGTTATGGGCTTTTGTTGAGACAAAACTTTGGCAGAGAAATTTAAATTTCCGGGTAAACCAGATTTCACCCGCCCCCAAAAGGGGGGATGAGCCCCATATTTTTGCAAGCAGTGGCCCCCCATTTTGGGAACCCGGCCAAAAGGGAAACTTTTTTTTGGTGGTGGAGGGAAGGGTTTGGGGATGTCCCAAAAAGTAAACCCGAGGTGAGTGTTGGCCCTGTGAAGGTTAACAGTAAACCAGTGCCTGTTTTTTGAGGTGGCAAAAATTCCTAAGGGGCCCCACCGCAAAATTTTACCCGGCTACCCCGCCAGAGCAGCCGGGGCCATTCTTTCCCCGCAGAGGTCCCGAAAATTTGAAAAGCCCAGGCATGCAAACGGGTTTCCCCCCCAGGTTTTGGGTTTTTTTATTTTGGGAAAAATCCTATAAAAGATCCATTCCCCACCCCCCAAGAGAACGGTTGCCATACCAACCCAGTCTTGCAGGAATTTTTGCGGGAGCAAAAAGTTGGGCCCCGGACTTCATTAATGGTTAAATCATCAGCCAAAAATGGGGGGGAAAATTTCCCATTTCCCGTGGAACTGGCACCTTCAGTCTCCATACAAAAATTTGGGGTTTTAAAACCCGGATTTTACGGGGAAAAGAAAGTCTTTTTTAAAAAAAAGTAGATCAGTTTAAGTATGGGGTTTCCTAGGAAGTTCCTTTAAACTGTAGGGTGGTCCCCGCTATTTCGAAAACACCAAGTGCGTGACCCCGAGGGGGATTTTTGGGGGGGGCTGACCGCCAAATTTTTTTTTTGGGGGATCCCGATCTAGCCCCTCAAAGGGGGGATTTGAAAAGCAAAGAGGGGGATTTAAATTCAAATGTAGTCTGTCAAACCAACTATTTGTACCCCCTGAGAACCCCCTGCAGCAGAAAAGGAGTCCTTGCTTAGAAAGGGGGTGAGCCCAAAAAGACCACAAAAGGGCCCGTTCCCGAGGTTCGGTCCCTGCAGCGGAGAGTCAAGGGCGCTAAAACAAAAGGTTTTGGAGCAGGTACCACTGGCCCCAGTGTCCCCTATTTTTCCAAACCCCCTCACTTATGGAATTTCTTTCATGTTACACCTCGTGAGTGTTTTTGTTCCTAGGGCCCCCCATTTTTCCCCTCCTTTTGTCTCCTCTTTTTAGCCCAAAAACCTTTTGTTTTTCCACAAAGTGTGCAGTACCCCAAATGAGACATACAGTCCCCGGAAAGGGAAATATGATTTTCTGCCCCCCTGTTGCACCTGTTTACCCCCCGGGAAATACATTTATCCCGTGCCCAAGGGAAAAAAATTTTTAAAACCCGCATTCAATGTGCTTGGGTTTGTTTTTCCAGTTTACATCAGCCCTGTGGGCAGCCCAATACACCAGTGGGTGCAAGAAAAAGGCTCTTCAGCCCCCCAATAACCTCTGCGTCAGGGCCCCAAAACATCAAACAAATCAAAAGTTCAGACTACATAGAAAGTCCCCGGGATATTTTTTCACTGTTTGCCTTTGGTCAAAAGTATGTTCCCCGTGGGGGTAAAGACTTAAAGTGCCGCATGTGCTAGGCTGAGCAATGCCATTTTTAATTTGTTTGTAATTTTTCTGAGTGCTCTCAGTTTTGGGGGTTACTTTCCCCAACTTTGGTTCACCCAATGGTAGTTTTACAAAGTCGGGAGAAGATTTTAAAGAGAAAGGGAAAGCTTTACAAAAAATGGAAGCAGGCTTTTTTCTAGTGGTGCAGGACTTTGAATTCCAAGGTTCCATGGGGGTTAAAATTTAGTCCCCCCATTCCCTCATTTTTCCCTTTTGGGGGCCCAGCAAACTTCTGGCTTTTAACCAATAACCCAAAAGTTTTTTAAAGGGTTTTTCCCGCAACAGATGGGGGTCAAGGCCCAAAAAATGCCCCCATTTTGGGCTTTATCTTAAAACGCTCATAAAAGGGAAATTTTAAAAAAATGTGGATTTCTGGGTCCTTTCTGCTTTGGGTGTGTGGGCTTTTAACTGTATGGATTTGGGCCTATGTAAGAAAAAATGATTTCCTTTTCCCCGTGGGGTAACATTGATTCTTCGAAGTAAAGAAACCCAAAGGGTTGTTTCAACATAACCTTTTTTGACTCCTGCCTGGCACTTTTCACCTTTCAAACCCAAGGGGACCCCCACCCCCCTTTAGGTAAGGGTTAAAGTGTAAGAAACCAAAAGTTTGAGAGTACCCTGGGGAAAAAAGTTTTCCCAACATCCCACACAAATGACCCCCCTTTTTACCCGGAACCAGTGAGAGGAGCATTTAAAGGTGTTTGGGTTTTCAAAGTTGTACCCATCCGGGACCCAAAAGGGAAATGAGTTGATTACTAAACAAATTTTTTCCTTATTTTTCCCCCTCCTTCCTCCCTTCTTTTTTTCTTTTCTTTCCTTTTTTCTTTTATCTCTTTTCTCCTTCTTTTCCTTTTCTTCCTTTTCCCTTTTTCTCCTTCCCCCCCTGCAAAAATGTTTTTGTTTTTTGGGTTGTTTTCCCTTTAATAGATGTCAGAGTCACCCCCAAATCTTTCATAAAACGGCTCTACTGGGCAGCAAAAATTTGGGGAAGACGAGATCTCCCACAAATACAGGTCCAAGTTTCTCTTCTTTTCCTTGTACTAGGTTTTTGGTTAAATTTGATACTGCAGGGACCCGGCTTTTGCTCCATCCTGATTAAAAACAACCTGGGAAATGGAAAGGGTGGAGGCCCAAACCCCCAAAACCCGGGCAGCCCCTCCCTTTTGGGGCACAATCCAAAAACCAATAAAAATAACATTTAGCACAAGGGAAATTTCGGGGTAGGGTGGGAAGGGGGGTGCAATGTTCCCGGCCCCGGAGAGGCGCTGAGTGATAGAAAAATCTCTTTAGGAAAAGGTTTTAGTGTTTCCCCTGTCACTTGACCTTTTGTATTTTGTGGGCTGATGGGAAAATTTTTTAGTTATTTTGTTATTTCAAACTCCCAAAAAACTAGGTGAAACCTGAATAAGAAAACCTTTAAAACCCGAGAGGGGCTTCCTTTCCCTATGGTAAAAAAAAACTGATTTTTGTATGGAATCCCGCCCCTAATGTGTAAGAAAAATAAAAAAAAAAACCTTAAAAAATTAAAAAATAATAAAAAAAAAAAAATTTTTTTAAATTTTTAAAAAAAAATGATGTTAATTAAAAAAATTTTTCATGCACACTTTTACAAGGGTTTTTTTTCACCTTTAACCTTTCTTCTTGTTCCCTTTTGGGTTTTTACCCCCCATTGCAGGTGTGGCCCGGGAAAGCAATGTTATCAAAGACCCGTCTGAAATAAGGGGCCCTCATTATGGGAAAAACTGTTTTTTTTGGGGAAAATCACTTTTTTGGCCATAGGGACCCTAAAATTAGTTTTTGACCTAAAAGGTTTTTTCCCCAAAATGTGGCCCTAAGTTCTTATTTGGGCCCGGGCCCGGGGGGAGGGAAAGGTGCGTAACATGGCCAACCGCCACTATTGCAAGCACACAATGGTGGTCGGGTAAATTGGAACAAGAGAAACCAAAATTAAAAAATTTCAGAAAAAAGCCTGTATTAGGTTTAAACATACTTTTTTTTTAATAAAATGCATTTTTCAAAATTTGCTTACTTTTTCAGTATTAAAACCCTTCCAGCCCGCCAATTTTTTGGTTTTGGGGCTTTCACCCCTATGTAAATTTAAGATGGAAAGTAAAGGGTTTTGTTGATTCTGAATGGCCTTTACCTAAAGTAGGCAAACAATAATTTTTTACAGTGATTCTTTTAAAATAGGTGTTTAAATTTTCCCCAAAGGTATTTCTTGCGTTCTTTGTGCAGGTGAGAAAAAGGTAGGTTAAATGGGACAGCTGGGAGGCCTTAAAATGGTGACGGTTGCTTTTGATGGAGGGGGGTGCAACTGATGAGCGCAGTTATTTAAATTATGAAGGTTTTGGGGAAAGGGTGTTCCAATAGAGGGAAAGAAATTAAAACCAATCTTTACTTAAGATTTGGTGGCGATTTTTATCAAAAAAAGTTGAAATCGGCGGTTTTTTATGGTGATCGAAATTTTAGATCATGGGGAAATTAAGGTTAAAATCTGTGATCATCTTTTAAAGATCGCGCTTTTTCGGCGCTTCCTGAATTTTGGCGGCCAGAAAAATCGATTAAGTTTGAGCAGGGTGGTGTGTGTGGACGTATGATGGGATGTTTTGGGTTTGTGTTTTGGCTGGAAAAATCACATAAACCTCGTATTACATGACAGCGTTTTGTTTCGCCTCAGTGTCTCTCGCGTTCATAGGGAAAGGCCTGGCTTCCCGTGGAAAAAAGCTCAGCGAAATTGTTTTTCTGCAAGAGAAAACCTCTACTATTGCTGTGACCCTTCCCAAATTTAGTTAGATTAGGATTTGAACATTTTATGTGTTAGCTGGAATTTTAAAGCAGCTACGCTTTTAAAAATAGGGGGGAGGGGGGGGGGGGGGGGGGCCCCCGGGCGAAAAAAGAAAAGCTCTTGTCCGGTTCGCCGCGGTTCCTGCCTTGGGCGGGGTGTCGTGCCCTTCCGTGCTACGTCCCGTTGTTCTGTTTTTTGGGGTTCCCGTGTTGTCTGTTCCCCTTTGGGTTGCCGCTGCAGCTTCCCGTCTTTTTTTGGGTTTCTTGTTTTGTTACCTTTTACCTCTGACCCTGCCCAAAAGGGAGTTCCTGCCCCTTTCTGTGGGTAGTTATTACAGCTGTTGCTGTTCAGTGCCTCCATCTTGGTCCTGCCAAAATCTGGGCTGCTGTTGGAGACTTTAAACCCCGGGGGGTCCAGTGTCTTTGTCATCTGGCTCCTGGCCCTCCGTCCGGGGTTGTGTCTCCCGTATTCTGCGGTTTCCTGTCCCGTATGTGTTCCCGGGTTTCCCGCCCTGTTCCCCGGTCTGTACCTGATGTGTCACTCGTCCCGTTCCTGCGTATCCTGTGGTGCTTGTGTCGTTTAACCTCCTTATCCCCTGTAATGTTCCGTGTTCCTGTTTTTCCCCCGCCTGGATTCTGTCTTGCACCCGGTGTCCCGCAGGTGCCAGCAGGGGGGGAGCGACCTGGAGGTCCCCAGCCCCAAATCCCTCCCGCTTTGCGCGGGGCTTTTGGTGAAGCAGGGGCCCCCTTTTACTCTGTCCCTGGGTGGGGCTTCCCGTCCCCTCGCCTGCGGTGTCACAGAGGTCCACACCGGTGTCGCGGTCGGGCCTCGGCATAGCTGTCAGCGGCCCCGTTACACTCTATCTTTAAAAAACACGGATAAAGTTTACCAAGACTTAGTGTAAATTGCATGCAATATTTTATTTTAATAGTTTTTTATTTAAATATTTTGGATATGGGCAGCCCGAAAATTATTTGGATACACTCATTTTAGTAATGCAGGTCTTTTGTTAGGTGCAAACTCCACTTTTATTATAGTTACATTTTAGATAGGTGTTAATTTTCAATTTTACCCATTCCACCTGTGTTGATATTCCACCTTGCAGTTAAATTACAATCCCGCATTTGTAGTCGCAAGGGTTTTTTGTTGCCAAAAATACCCTGATCTACGAAAAAAAACAGATACGTGTTTTTTTTTTTTTTGCGCTCCCCGGGTTTGTTCATTGAAGGGACCCCGTAAATCTTAAAACAGCAATTTATAGTCACCCAGGTGAATTTAAAGGGGCAAAAAATACCGTGTATTATACGAACATAAAGATAGGTTTTTTGACTTTTGGCACCGCTTTGTTCATTTAGAGCTTCACGAAATTTTTAAAACGCAATTCATAGCACCAAGGTGAATTGAAAGGTTCAAAAAATACGTGTTTTTTTCGAAAAATAACGTTTGTGTTTTTTGCATTTTGCCCCGTCCAGATTTGTTGATAGCCCTTGCAGTTTAAAATTTTAACCCGCAATTTTGTTTT
>JAODAL010053263.1:0-25419 GCA_025379985.1 Phyllomedusa bahiana | reverse complement strand
AAAAAGGGCGGTTTTGGAGATTTTTCTTGAGGTGCAGATGACAGGAGCGGGCAAGGGATTGGATATAAGGGGTGAACGACAGATCAGTATCTAGTATAACCCCCAGACAGCGGGCCTGCTGCCTAGGAGAAATGGTGGTGCCACACACTGAGAGAGAGAGGCGTCTGGTTTGTTCCCAGGTATCCGCTTTTCCTTCGCCCGCTGTTTTGTCGTTATTATTACATTACTTGAAGTAGGATATAAATAATATAACAATGGAGGTGATGACACTGACCGCGCAGCGAGGGCTCCAGGTACTGTGCATCATCATGTAGGAGGTATCCGCTCATTAGTGAGGAGGCTGAGGATTGGGGTGACCTGGTCAGTTAGAATAAGATCGACTAAGTGCGCTATATTATACCTCAGTGCCCAAATCCTATGGATGGAAGATCTGCAACATTGTATCAAATAGGATCAGAAGAGAAATAAAGCCAAGTGATCGTTTCTTTCGTTTTTTCCATATTTTTTTTTATATACAGGAAATACTTACAGGTAATGTCTTAACACGTGAATATCCAGATGTGGCTGTAAGTAACTTCTGTATCCTACTTCTAGTCAAACCATCTCACATTAATGGGATGTTCTCACCAGGTTGTTTCACAGAACCTGCTCCTCATAGCCAGCTTCAGGCTCCCACTTCCTGTTCAGGCTGTGGATGGTTCTACAGCTGCAGGCTCCCACTTCCTGTTCAGGCTGTAAGTGGTTCTACAGCTTTAGGCTCCAACTTCCTGTTCAGGCTGTGGGCAATTCTACAGCTTCAGGGTCCCACTTCCTGTTCAGGCTGTGGGTGGTTCTAGAGGTTTAGGCTCCCACTTCCTGTTCAGGGCTGTGGGCGGTTCACAGCTTTAGTTTCCATTCGGGTTGGGGTGGTAGGTTGTTCTACGGCTTCAGGCTCCCACTTTCTGTTCAGATGGTAGGTTTTTCTACAGCCTCAGGCTCCCACTTCCTGTTCAGGTGGTAGGTTGTTCTAAGGTTTCAGGCTCCCACTTCCTGTTCAGGTGGTTGGTTGTTCTATAGCTTCAGGCTCCCGCTTCCTGTTCAGGCTGTGGGCAGTTCTACAGCTTTAGGCTCCCACTTCCTGTTCAGGCTGTGGTTGGTTCTATAGGTTTAGGCTCCCACTTCCTGTTAAGGCTGTGCGTGGTTCTACAGCTTCAGTCTCCTACTTCCTGTTCAGGTGGTAGGTTGTTCTACAGCTTCAGGCTCCCACTTCCTGTGTAAGCTGAGCACCGAGGTAGGGTTCCCGGAATACAGCGATGTTACGGACGAAGAAAACGACTCCAACACCAGTTCAACAACCCATAGTTTTTCTGAACTTTTCAGAAAGCATTGTGAACAAATCCCCAAACACACATGTACACAGTGGTAACCAAGGCCCCTGTGCCACACAGCGCGCCGCCGAGAGTGTGTCCTCTGGATGCACAATCAGTTTACCCACTCATGGGGTTCAGAAAGGCCGAACACCCGCTACCTTTTAATACCATACAAGGACAGGACAATCGTGTGTGGTGCAGTTCAAAAGCAGCGGCGGTGGTGGCACAGAGCTACAATGTACCAGCTCTACCCGCTGTCCCAGACATATACACATAAAACAGATCCTCTCACATGCGAACCGGTTGCATAAATAACATCGCTATAACAAGCCCCATCCAATGTCCCGAATCAGGAGGCGTAGTTGGATAAACACCTATGGCCTGAAAACAAATCTTTCCTAACTAGACTAACAGGCCTGCACACAGTCCTAGTTTTGTTGGCGTGCACGCTTTCTTTGACCCGGTTATACCTTTTTGATGGCCGGCAGTTGCTGCTCTGGGGTGATGATCCCTGCTGTTGAAGTCGGCATCCAAGATGTAGTCGCTTCTCTCAGTCTCTGCAGAGTGTTCTTTCCTTTCCTTCAGTGCGCACAGTTACACTTCTCTCTTTTTGGGGGTTCTCACACTTTTGAGGCCAAACGGAGCAGGAAAGCCCAGTCAATCTTCAGCCAGCATCTGTTCCCTCCTGCCTTCTCTTTGTCTTTCTTCCTTGTTCCTTCCAAAATGGCCGCTGCCACATGCCTCCAGTCACATGTCTCTAGTCACATGTCTATCATTTGCATACACCAGTTTCCGGAGACAGTGGCATCTTGTGGCCAAACACCAGAATGCAACAGAATGCTTTACAATAATAAGTCACACATATGATTTTACTGAGTAAATACAATGCGGCTGTTCCACTATCCCACACCTGTTCAGGTTTTAGGTTGTTCTACAGCTTCAGGCTCCCATTTCCTGTTCAGGCTGTGGGTGGCTGTGAGTGATTCTACAGCAGTGAATGACATTTCATCTACCTAGCTGAGTCGGTTAGAGGGACATTGGTGATGGATGGATCTAATCAGCAGGGCAAAAGGATACAGAACTCTAAATGGTCAAAGTTTGCAAGTAAGAAACATAAACAAGCTCATGTGCTGCTGTTAAGACACAGCAGGGAGTGATATCACCATCCCGGCCATGATCAGTAACCTGGAAAAGCCTGTGTAAACAAGCAGGAGGTAAGAACTGTTCTAACTCTAAAATGAAGCAAAATCAGAACAGCAATGTATTTGGTAATAGTCTTTATTTATGTTTGCCTCCATGTTTAAAGCTAGTGAGAGTGCCTCTTTAAGCTAGGTGGGGGTGTTTTTATCATCAGGTAGCTCAGTAGAGTAAAGAATTTTTTTCTTCCATATTGGGTATACAAATCTACAAACTGGGTCTGCTGCTAATTCTATACCAGGGGATGCTGATATATCGCTGCTAGAGGAAGCCTAAGTGTTTTTGGAGTCATTTTATCCTATTCATAGTCACCTTCTTCCTTTACACATTTAATCCTTGACCAGAAGGCTGCAGTAGAAGCCAAGTCTGTAGCTATAGCAACCAGTGCTGGCAGCCTATCAGGAGGGATCACACAGGTCTGTAGTTATAGCAACCAGCACTGGCAGCCTATCAGGAGAGATCAATCAGGTTTGTAACTATAGCAACCAGTGCTGGCAGCCTATCAGGAGAGATTGAACAGGTCTGCAGCTATAGCGACCAACACTGGCAGCCTATCAGGAGAGATCGAATATGTCTGTAGCTATAGCAACCAGTACTGTCAGCCTATCAGGAGAGAGAGAACAGGTCTGTAGCTATAGTGACCAGCGCTGGCAGCCTATCAGGAGAGATCACACAGGTCTGTAGCTATAGTGACCAGTGCTGGCAGCCTATCAGGAGAGATCACACAGGTCTGTAGCTATAGCGACCAGTGCTGGCAGCCTATCAGGAGAGATCACACAGGTCTGTAGCTATAGTGACCAGCGCTGGCAGCCTATCAGGAGAGATCACACAGGTCTGTAGCTATAGCGACCAGTGCTGGCAGCCTATCAGGAGAGATCACACAGGTCTGTAGCTATAGCGACCAGTGCTGGCAGCCTATCAGGAGAGATCACACAGGTCTGTAGCTATAGTGACCAGTCAGGGGCGTAACTAGAGAAGCCAGGGCCCCAAAGCAAACTTTTGGATGGGGCCCCCTACACCTCCCCCCCCTCCACCCTGACCACGACCATGTACCAGGACATGCTGTTAGATAATACAAGGGGTAAATACCTCACCATACATATCACCATCATACTACTACCAAACAAATCCACAATACCCACACCACTATTACCAATAACACTACTACATAAGGACCGGATTATCCCGCCACAACATGACCAGAAATTACCACCACATAGTGACTGAATTTAAAACCCCTACGCATTACTGGATCAGTAACACAAGACCAATAGTACCACCATACCAGTGACCATATAGTGGGGATTACTAGTGTACACAGGCTTGCAGACTGTATATTACCTCCATACAGTGACCATATAGTGGTGACCCAGTGTACACGGGCTTGCAGACTGTATTTTTCCTCCATAATGACCTTTAGGGGGAGACACCGTGTAACAGGTCTGCAGATTTTATATTACCCCATCAGTGACCATTTTGGGGGTAGCCCCAGGTACACAGGCTTGTGATGTTATTACCTCCATACAGGACCATTATGGTAGCACCAGTGTACACAGGCTCTGCGACTGTTATTACCTCCATTAGTGACCATATAGTGGTAGGAAACCATTGTAACAGGCTGTGCGACTGTTATTACCACAATACAGTGACCATAAGTGGTGGGAAACCATGTACACGGGCCTGTAGACTGTATTTACCTCCATTAGTGACCATATAGTGGAGAAACCAGTGTAACAGGCTCTGCAGTGTATATTCCCTCCATACAGTGCCTTTAGTGGCAGTCACCAGTGTACACAGGCTCTGAAACTGTATATTCCCTCCATACAGGACCTATAGTGGTAGACCCCCGTGTACACGCCCCTTTGCAGACTGTTATTCCCTCCATACAGTGACCATATAGTGGTAGACACCAGTGTAAAAGGGCCCCCGAAGATGTATATTACCTCCTACAGTGACCTAAGTGGTAGACCCCGTTACACAGCTCTGCAGATGTATTTCCTCCATCAGTGACCTTTTGGGGCGGGACCAGGAACAGGCTTTTGCAGACTGTATAAAACCCCCAACAGTGACCTATAGTGGTGACACCTTTGTACCAGGCTCCCAGACGTATATTACCCTACATGACCATATAGTGGTAGACCCAGTGTACACAGCCTGCAGACTGTATTTACCTCCAACAGTGCCCATATAGTGGTAGATATCATGTAAAGGCTTGTAGACTGTATATTCCCCCATCAGTGACCATATATGGTAGACACGCTGTCACGGTCTGCAGACTTTTTTAATAAACACCAAACATTTGACCATATAGTGGTAGACACCACAGGTCTGCGACGATATTCCCTCCATACAGTGACCATATAGTGGTTCACCTTTTGTCCGGGGCTCTGCAGACTGTTATTACCCCCATACAGTGACCATATATGGTAGACCCCAGTGTACACAGGTCTGCGATGTATATTACCTCCATCAGGACCTATAGGGTGGGGACATCTGTAACAGGCTCGTAGACATATAAGTGATTACAGGAGTTACATCTTGTGACTCCGGGTACTTTCTTGACCGTGTTGATTTTCTTTTGTTCTGCACCCGGTCCGTCCCCTTTTGATGCATCTCCGACCACTTGCCCCTGAGATTTGAACAAATACCTTAAAACCCGACTTTTCCAGCCCCCTGCCCCCCTGCTATAGGGGTCCATTAGGGGGGCATTTTTTTAAAATGGTAATGGGGCCCCAAATGGGGAAAGGGTTTAGGTACCAATAGAGTGCCCATATAGGCAGGCGGGTTTAGGTGCATAGGGGCCAACAGGTAGCAGGGGTTAGGTGGGGATTGGGGCCATATAGGAGGGTTTGCAGCTAAAGGGGCCCCCCTATAAGTAACAGGGGGGGTTAGGGGGTTTAGGAGCAGGCTTCACGGAGCTATGGGCATTCGGTGGCGAATTTTTAGGGGGCTAATAGGGGCCTGGGGGGATGTACAGGCAGGCTTAGGGGGGTAAGGGAGGTTAGGGGGTGACAGGAGGCTTAGGGGTATACAGCGGCTGTATAGGCAGGCAGGCAGGCTAGGGGGGTGTATAGGGAGGCAGGGTAGGGGGCTGTATAGGTTGCCCTAGGGGGCGTATAGGCAGGCAGGTAGGGGGCGTATCAGGCAGGCTATGGGCTGTATAGAAGGAAACTATGGGTGTATAGGTACCCTGGGGGCTGTATAGGCAGGCAGGCAGGCTTTGGGGGTTTTTTAGGCAGGCAGGTAGGGGGTGTATAGGTAGCCCTAGGGGGGGTGTATGGGGAGGCAGGCTAGGGGGGGTGTATAGGCAGGCAGGCAGGGGGGTGTAATAGGCAGGGGAGGTAGGGGGTGTTTGGCAGGCGGCTAGGGGGTGTAATAGGGCAGGCAGGGTAGGGGCTGTAATAGGAGGCAGGTAGGGGGGGTGTATAGGGAGGCAGGTAGGGGGTGATAGGCAGCAGGGTGGGGGGTGTAATAGGCAGGAGCTAAGGGTGTATAGGGAGCCCTAGGGGCTGTAAAAGGCAGGGGGATAGGGGGCTGTAATAGGCAGGCAGGCTAGGGGGGGTATAGGCAGGCAGGGTAGGGGGCTGTACAGGCAGGCTAGGGGGCTGTAATAGGAGGCAGGCTAGGGGGGTGTTTTAAGCAGGAGGTAGGGGGGTGTATAGGCAGGCAGGCTAGGGGGGGGTATGGCAGGAGGCTAGGGGGGCTGTAAAAAAGGCAGGCAGGCAAAGGGGGCAAACAGGCACTATGGTTTGGGGGTAGGCTGGGGGGGGTAATACAGGCAGGGGGGGGTTAAGGCAGGGGGGTAGGGGGTGTATAGGCAGGAGGCCAAGGGGGAAATAGGGAGGTAGGGGGCGTATACAGCGGTAGGGGGGTATGGCGACTAGGGGGCAACAAAGGCTGGGGGCGTAATAGGCAGGGGAGCTTGGGGGCTGTATGGCAGGTAGGGGGTGTTTAGGGAGGCAGGCTAGGGGATTAGGTAGGAGGCTAGGGGGGTGTAATGGCAACAGGCTAGGGGGGCTTAATAGGAGGGAAAGGGAGGGGGGCTGTATAGGCAGGCAGGCTAGGGGGTGTATAGGGAGGGAGGGTAGGTGGGTATGGTAGCCCCAGGGGGGTTATAGGCAGGCAGGGGGGGCTGTAATGGCAGGCAGGGGAGGGGGGGGTATAGGGAGGACTGGGGGCGTAATGGGAGGCAGGCTAGGGGGGGTATAAAACGGCAGGCTAGGGGGCTGTAATAGGGAAGGCAGGGGGGTATAGGGGGCAGGGTGAGGGGGTAAAAGGAGGCAGGCTAGGGGGGGTATAGGCAGGAGGAGGCTGGGGGCTTAATAGGCAGGAGCTAGGGGCTGTTAGGGAGGCGGCTAGGGGGGTGTATGGCAGGGGGCTAGGGGGGGGTTAGGGAGGGAGGCTAGGGGGCTGTATAGGCAGGCAGGTAGGGGGGGTTGGAGGGAGGCTAGGGGGGGTAATGGCAGGCAGGTAGGGGGGTGTAAAAGGGGGCAGGCTAGGGGGGTGTATAGGCAGGGAGGCTAGGGGGCTGTAATAGGCAGGCAGGCTGGGGGGTGTAATAGGCAGGGAGGCTGGGGTGATAGGGAGCCCTAGGGGGCGTTTTGGCGGGCAGGCTGGGGGCTTACAGGGAGGGAGGGTAGGGGGTGTTTTGGGAGGCAGGGTGGGGGGGTGTAATAGGCAGGGAGGCTGGGGGGGGTATGGGAGGCGGCTAGGGGGTGTATAGGCAGGCAGGCTAGGGGGCTGTTTAAAGGAGGCAGGCTAGGGGGGCTGTAATAGGCAGGCAGGCTAGGGGGGTTAATAGGGAACAGGAATCTAAAGGGGGTGTATGGCACAATAGGGGGCTGAAGGCAGGGAATAGGGGGCTGTAAGGCAGGCATATAGGGGGCTGTATGGCAGGGATATAGGGGGCTGTAATAGGCGGCATTTGGGGGGGTATAGGAGGCAGGTAGGGGGTGTATAGGCAGGCTAGGGGGCTGTACTAGGCAGGCAGGCTAGGGGTGTATAGGCAGGCAGGCTAGGGGGCTTTACTAGGCAGGCAGGCTAGGGGGCGTACTAGGCAGGCAGGCTAGGGGGTGTATAGGCAGGCAGGCTTGGGGCAGGTAAAATAAGAAACAGTTTACTCACCTCGCTCCATGCTCCCCCGATGCGCCGCTCGCTCCGCTCTGCTGCTCTCCCTGCAGCCTCTGCGCTCAGCGCGGGCGGCGCGGTGATGTGACGTCACCGCGCGCGCCCACGTGACCACAGAGCCGGCAGGGGGAAGTAACAGAGCGGAGCGATCGGCACTCCGTCCTGCTACTACCAAACAGCGCTGCCTCTGAATGCTCAGTCCGGGGGGCCCAGGCGTTCAGAGGGAGTATGCGCTGGGCCCCGCAGCTCCCCGCCCGCTGCAGTGAACTGTTAAGTTCACTGCCGGCGGGCCCAGGAGCGGCATTACCGGGGTAGCGGACGCAGTAGCAGCTGCCCTGGGGCTCCCCTAAGCGCAGGGGCCCCGTAGCAACTGCTACCCCTGCTACCCCGGTAGTTACGCCCCTGGGGCCATATAGGTAGGGTTTAGGTAGCTAAAGGGGTCCCATATAAGTAGACTGGCAGGCTTTGGGGGCTATAAAGGTAGGCAAGCTTTAGGGGGCTATAGGTGCTAAATAGGCAGACAGGCTTCACGGTAGCTATTCAGGCAGACAGACTTAAAGCTATATAGGCAGCCTTTAGGGGGCTATATAGGCAGGCTGAGGGGTATAAAGGCAGGCTGGGGGCTGTGCAGGCAGGCTGGGGGTATATAGGCAGGCTGGGAGGCTATGCAGGCAGGCTGGGGGTATACAGGCAGGCGGGGAGGCTATCTAGGTAGGCCGGGGAGGCTATCTAGGCAGACCGGTGGGGCTATCTAGGCAGGCCGGGGGGGCTATCTAGGCTGGCCGGGGGGGCTATCTAGGCAGGCTGGGGGGGTATAAAGGCAGGCCGGAGGGGGGGGTATAAGGGCAGGCCTATGGGGGGATCCGGCAGGCATATGGGGGGGATACGGCAGGCATATGGTTTATACGGCGGCTCAGCGCGGGCGGCGCTGTGATGTGACGTCATCGTGCGCGCCCACGTGACCACAGAGCGCCGGCAGGGGAAGTAGCAGAGCGGAGCGATCGGCTCTCCGTACTGCTAGCTCCAGCCAGCGCTGCCTCTAATCGCTCGGGCTGGAGGGCCCGGGCGTTAAGAGGCAGCACGCGCCGGGCCCCGCCCGCGCGCAGTGAACTGTTAAGTTCACTGTCGACGGGTCCAGGAGCGGCATTACTGGGGTAGTGGATGCGGTAGCAGCTGCCCCGGGCCCCCCTAAGCCATAGTTGCCAACTTTTGAAAATGAAAAAGCAGGAGATTATAGTGGGCGGCGCGCAAAGCTCATCTTGTCAGCGTGCCGTGCCCCTTCAAAAGCCACACCCACTCCACCTAACTGCATAACGGCTTTGGAAGAAAGCCAGGTAGAAGCCCCCTTTTAGCCAGGGAGTAAACCCCCCCTAACCAAGTAGTGGCCCCTTACAGGATGGTAGATGCCCCCTTGTAGGCAAGTAGATGACCCCCTGTAGCCAGGTAGAGACAAATTTGTAGCCAGGTAGATGCCCCCCTTTGTTGCCAGGTAGTGCCCCCTTTGTTAGCCAGGGAGTGCCCCCTTTGTTAGCCAGGTAGTGCCCCCATTGTTTGCCAGGTAGTGCCCCCTCTGTTGCCAGGTAGATGCCCCCATTGTTAGCCAGGTAGTGCCCCCTCTTTTGCCAGGTAGATGCCCCCATTGTTTGCCAGGTAGTGCCCCCTCTGTTGCCAGGTAGTGCCCCCTCTGTTGCCAGGTAGACGCCCCCATTGTTTGCCACGTAGAGCCCCCCTAAAGCTAATAAAAATAAAATAATAAAAGCCACTTACCTCAGCAGGCTCCTGCAGCTCCGGACATCTCCCGGTCGATCTCCTCAGCGACGCAGGGGGAGGGAGTGCAGCTGCGCACCGGCGCTGTACATACAGGGGGAGAAGAGAGGAGGGGACAGTGACATGCACCAGCGCTACTCTGTCGCCGCGGCCATTTAAAGAGCCCCCGCCGCCTGCTGGCGGCGGGAGGAATCGCAACTCTGCCCGGGATGGGGGGGGGGGGGGGGGACCCCATATTGCGGGTCCCCCCCGCCAAAAACGGGCCCCGGAGCAACGCTCCCCCTGCAAACCCCGGGTTTATTTACGCCTTTTGTGACCAGGCGGGTGGGAAAAACTCTCCCCGTGCAGGTGGTCACTTTTCCGGGCGGGGAGGTCACTCTTCGGGAAAGAGGCATTTCTCGGGGCAGGCTTAAATCTTTTGGGAAGGGCGGTCATCTCTCTTTGCAGGGGGGGGTTCGCTCTTTCGGGCAGGGGGCCCCTCCTTCGGGCAGGGGTAAAACCTCTCCCCCCGGGAAGGGGGCCCCACTCTCTCGGGGGGCCCGGGTCACGCCCCCCCCGGCGGGAGGCCTCCCCTCGGACGGCGGCGCTCCCGGGGGGAATCCTGGGCTGGGGGAAAACCCCCCCTCGGGAGGGGGTCCCCCCCGGGAGGCGCGCTCCCTCGGGCCCCCCCCTCGGGAGGAGCCCTCCCGGAGGGGGCCCTCCCGGGCGTTTCCTCCCCCCCCGGGGGGGCACCTCCCGGGAGGGGGGCACCTCCTCCAAGGCCCCCTCCCCCGGGGGAGTCCCCTTTTGGGAGGGCCCCTCCGGGGGCTCCTTTTACCCCGGGATCCCCCCCGGGGAGGGGTACCTCCCGGAGGACGCCCCCCGGGCCCATGCGTACCCCCCCGGGTGGGCCCCCGGGGGCCGGGGTCCCCTCCGAAGGGGTACCTCTCCGGAAAGGGTACTCCCTGGGAAAGGCCCCCCGGGAGGGGCCCTTTCCCGGGAGGGGCACCTACGGGGGTCCCCCCGGGGCGGGCCCCTCCCTCCCCGGGCGGAGGTACCCCTCCGGAAAAGGGGAACTCCTCGGGAGAGTAACCCCCCGGGGGCGCCTCCTCGGCGGGCGTCCTCCCCCCCCCGGGGGTCCCCTGGGAGGGGGCACCTCACGGGGGCCCTCCCTGGGAAGGGCGGCCCTCCCCCCAGGAGGTACCCCCGGGCAGGAGTACCCCTCCGGGATTTTCCCCTGGCGGAGTTTCCCCCTCCCGGGAAGCACGCTCTCCAGGGGGAGTACCTAAGGGACCTTCCGGGAGGCGGCCATCTCGGAGGGTACCTCCGGGAAGGTACCTCTCCAGGGGATTCCCCCCAAGGGGCCCCCCCGGGAGGCGGTCCCTTTCCCCTGGGCAGGAGCCCTCCTAGAGGGGTGTCCCCCTCGGGGCGGCCCCCTTCCGGCGGGTACTCCTCCGAGAGGACCCTCCGGGAGGGGGTACCTCCGGCCCCCAGGGGGCCCCGGCATTCCCCCCCCGGAGGAGTTCCTTTTTGGGGGAGGAGTACTCCGCCGGGTATCCCCTAGGAGGCGGCCTCCCGGAGGCGGTCCGGGAGGGCACCTCCCCGGGCGGGGGTACCCCCTCGGGAGGGGTTTTCTCTCCAGGAGGGGCCTCCCCGGAAAGGGGCCGCTCCAGGAGGGGTCCCCCGGGAGTGGTCCCCCCGGGGAAGGGCCTCCTGGGGACGCCCCTTTCCGGGGGCCCTTTCCCCGGGAAGGGCGCCCCCGGGAAGGGGCCCTTTTTTCGGGGAGGGGCCCCTCCCGGAGGGGGCCCCCCCCAAGGGGAAATCCCCCCAGAGGGGGGCCCCTCCGGGGGGGCCCCCCCTCCCCCCCAGGATACCCCTCGGAGGATACCTCCCGGGTCCCTCCACAGGGAAAACCCCCCGGGCGGGGTCACCCAAAGGAGGGGTATCCCGGGGGCCCGGGGAGTACCTCTCGGGAGGGGCCCCCCCCGGGAGCCCCCTTTCCGGGAGGGGAAAGTCCCCCAGGGGTTCCCCCCCAAGAGGGGGACCCTCCGGGAGAGCGCCCCCGGGGGAGGGGGCCCCCTGGGGGGGGGGACCCCCCCCGGGAGGACCCCCTGGGAGGGCCGCCCCGGGGTCCCCCCGGGGGCAGGAGGCGCTCCCGGGGGAGGGGCCCCCGGGGGACGGCCCCTTTTTCGGGGCCCCCCTTTGGGGCCCGGGGCCCCCCCGGGGGTCACCCCTGGCGGGAGCACTCCCGGGGGGCCCCCCCCCCTGGGGGCCGGGCGCCTCCCCGGGGGACGCCCTGGGGCCCCTCCTCGGCCCGGGGTACCCCCAGGGGGCCCCTTTTCGGGAAGGGGACCCGGGGGGTACTCCCCCAGGGCCCCCCTTTTCCCGGAGGGCCCCTCCTGGGGAGGCCCCACCCTCCTCGGGGGGGGGCCCCCCGGCGGAGTACCCCCCGGGGGAGGGGGTACCCCGGGGGCGGGGGGCCCCTCCCCGGGGGGGCCCCTCCCGGGAGGGGCCTCCTCCGGGGGGAGGCCTCCTCTGGGGAGGCCCTTTCCAAGGGGGCCCCCTTTTCCCCCGGGGCGCGGACCCCCCCCCCGGCGGAGGGCCCCCCCATTCCCCGGGAAAGGAGGCCCCCGGGGGCAGGAGCATCCCCGGGAGGCGGCCCTCCCCCCCTGGGCGGGAGCCCCTCCAGGAGAGGCCCCTCCGGGGGCTTGGGGGGCCCCCGGGTGCCCCCCCCGGGCACTTTCCCCTTTCCCCCCCCGGGGGGTACCCCTCCGGGGGAGGCCCCGGGGCAGGGGTACTCTCCGGGAGGGCCCTGCGGGAGAGTGCCCCCCGGAGGTGCCCCTCCAGGAGGCTCCACCCCCGGAGAGGCCCCCCCCGAGAGGAGGCCCACTACACGGGCGGAAGCTTTCCACCCCCGGGGGGCTCCTCCCGGGGGTGGCCCACCCGGGGGACCCTTTTTGGGGGAGGCTCTCCGGGGCGCTTGGAATTTCCGGCAGCGGTCACCCCCCGGAGGCGGCCCCCCGGGGAGGTACCCCGGGGCCCAGGGGGTCCCCCCGGAGGGCCTCCAGGAGGGGGTTTCTCCCGGAAGGGGCCCCTCAGGGGGTTTCCCCTCCGGGGGTGCCCCTCCTAGGGCCTCCCGGAGGGGGCATTTCTGGGGGGGCCCCCCCCCCCCCCCCCCCCCCGGGAACCGTTTTTTTTCAGGGGCTTCCCCTCCTCTCGGAAGGGGCCCCCTTCGGGGAGTACCCTTAGGGAGGCCCTACCCCTCCCGGGAGGCGGCCTGCCGGGAGGATACCTCCAGGAGGGGCCCCTCCCGGGAAGGGACCCCGGCCCAGGAGACCCTCCAGAGGGGACCCAAGAGGCCGTTCCCCATATCCCCCAAAATTTCCCTCCGGGAGGGTACCCCCCCCGGAGGAGCCTCCTAAGGAGGAGGCCTCCCTAGGGGGGACCCCCTCCGGGGAGGGGCCCTTCCCGGGAACCGCCTCCGGAGGAGCCAGCCCCAGGGGGGCCCCTTTGGGAAAAACCCCCCTCTCCCCAGGGTACCCGGGGCAGGGTACCCCCTGGGCAGGGGTACCCTCGGGAGGGGCCCACCTCCCCTCGGGGGAACCCTGGGGAGGCCCTCAGAAGGGCCCCCCTCGGAAAAGGGACCCCCGGGCCCCGAGGGTCCCCCCCAGGGGGCGCCTCCCGGGAGGGGGCCCCCCCAAGGGGTCCCCCCCCCAGGAGGCCCCTCTCCGGGGACCCTTCCGGCGGGTTTCGCCCCGGAGGGTACCCCTCCCCGGGAGGGGTACCTCTCGGGAGTTCCCCTTTTCCCGGGAGTACCCCCGGGAGGCGGAAATCCCCTCGGGAGGGCCTCCTGGGAGGGGCGCCTCCCGGGCGGCTCCTCCCTGCAAAGGCCCCCCCCGGGGTTTTCCCCGGGGCAGGGTCCCTCCGGGAAAGGGCCCCGCTCCCGGAGGGGCCTCCTGGGGGGGTCCCGGGGCCCAGGGGGCCCTCCGGGGGTCCCCCTCCCGGAGGGTCCCACCCCGGGGAAGGCGTCCCGGGAAGCGGCGCACCCCCCGGGGCTACTCCTCCGAGGGCACCCCCCGGGGGGGCACCTCCCGGGAGGGGGCCTCCCGGGAGGGGCCCTTTTTCCCGGGAGGGCATCCAGGCGGGGTCCTCTCCCCCCCCAGAGGTCCCCTCCAGCGGTCACTCTCTCGGGCCCAGGAGTCACTCTCTCCGGCAGGGGCCCTCCTCAGGAGAGGCCCCCTCTCTGGGGAAAAAGCGGGCACCTCTCGGCAGAGGTCCCTCTCGGGCAGGTGCACTCCCCTCGGCAGGAGGCCCATCTCCCGGGCAGGCTGTCACCCTCTGGCAGGGTCACCTCCCAGGGCGGGGCGGTCACTCTCTCGCGCAGGCGGTCCCTCTCCTCAGGCAGGGGTCCTCTCGGCAGGCGGTCGCTCTCTCGGGAGGCTGTCACCCCTCTCGCAGGCGGCACTCTCTCGTGCAGGAGGTCCCTCTCCAGGCAGGAGTCCTTCTCAGGGCAGGAGGTCCTCTCTCGGGCGGGGAGGAAACCTCGGGCAGAGCTTACTCTCTCGGGCAAGGCAGTAAACCTCTCGGGCAGGCGACCCTCTCTTCTCGGCAGGCGGCCCTCCCCCTCGGCAGGGACACCTCTCGGCAGGGGGTTTCACTCCTCGGCAGGGGCCCACTCTCTCAGGCAGGCGTCACCCCCTCGGGAGGCGGTCACCCCTCTCGGGCGGGACACTCTCTCGGCAGGGCGGCACCTCCTCGGCCAGGCGGAACCTCTCCGGGCAGCGTTCCATCCTCTGGGGCAAGGGGTCACCTCTCGGCAGGCAGTCACTCTCTCGGGAGGCGGCCCCACTCCCCTCGCAGGAAAGTCACTCTCGGGGCAGGGAGTACTCCTCGGGCAGGGGTCACTCCTCCGGGCAGGCGGCCCGCTCCTCACGGCAAGACCCTTCCCTTCCTTTGGGCAGGGTACCTCCTGGGGCGGGGCCCGCTCACAACTCTCGGGCGGGGCGGCACCTCCCCGGGCATGGCGGTCACCCCCTCGGGGCAGGCGGCCCTTTCCTCTGGCAGCGGTCCCCTCTCTCGGGCAGGCGGCTCTCCCGGCCAGGGGTCGCCCTCGGGCAGGGGTTCGCCTCCCGGGAAGGGGCGGACCCATCTCCCCGGGCGGGGGGGGCCCAGGCGGTCCTCCCCGGGCAGGAGGCGCTTTCCTGGCAGGTGGTCGCTCTCTGGGGCAGGCGGCCCACCTCCCGGGCAGTGGTCGCTCTCCGGGCAGGCGTCGCCTCCTCGGAGGCGTACTCTCTCGGGCGGGCGGACCTCCTCGGGCAGGCGGTCACTGTCTCGGGCAGGAGTAAATCCCCTCGGCAGGCGGTCCTCTCCGGGGCAGGGCCACTCCTCTGGCAGGGGCTCGGTCGGACTTCCTCGGGCAGGGGGTCAACTCCTTCGGGCAGGGGTCACTCATTTCTCGGCAGGGGTCACTCTCTCGGGCAGGAGTCCTCCTGGGCCCGCAAGGTCCTCTCTCGGGCAGGCGGGCCCGCTCTCCATCGGGCAGCGGCCCTCTCCCCGCAGGGGCCCTTCCCCTCCGGGCAGGCGGCACTCTCCCGGCAGGCGTCACCTCTCGGCAGGCGGTCACTCTCTCGGCAGGCGGTCACTCCTCGCGGGTCGCACCTCTCGGCAGGCGTCCCACTCTCCGGCAGGAGTCACCTCTCTCGGCAAGGTCAGTATCTCACAGTGGGGTCATCCCTCAGGCAGGGGGTCATTCTCCAGGCAGGGGCCTCTCCTAGGCAGGGTTCCTCCTCGGCAGGCGGCCCTCTCTTCGGGCAGCGGTCACTCCTCTGGCGGCGGCCCTCCTCGGCCAGGCCGTGTCACTCTCTCGGGCAGGGTCCTCTCTCGGCAGGGTTTCTCTCTCGGGCAGGCGGTCCTCCTCAGGCAGGTTGTCCTCTCCTATCGGCCAGGTTTTCACCTCTCGGGAAAGGCGTCACTTCCTCGGGAAAGGCGGCCTCACTTCCGGAAGCGGTCACTCTCCTGGAAAGGCGACCCTTGTATCAGCGGCGGATCACTCTCCTTGGGGCAGGGCCGCCCCTGGGCCACGGGCAGCGGTAAACTCCCCTCGGCATCCCGGAAACAATCTCTCTGGCAGGCGGTAACTCTCTCCGGCAGGAGGCACCTCTGGGGCAATCCTCCTCCCCGGCCCAGGGTCACTCTCCTCGGGCAGGAGCGCCTCCTTTTTCGGGAAGGAGGTCTCTCTCGGGATTTTAAACCCCCGGCAGGCGTAAACTCTCTCGGCATCGGTTTTGGAGGCGGCACTCCTCGGCAGGGGTCACTCCCCGGCAGGAGGTCACTCTCCCGGGAAAGGCGGGGTCACTCTCTCGCGGGGATCCATTCCTCGGCAGGAGGTCGCTCCTCAGGCAGGAGTCGCTCTCCCCGTGCAGGCGGTCACTCCTCTCGGGCAGGCGGTCCCTCCCCCGGGCAGGGCCACTCCTCGGCAGCGGTCCTCTCTTCAGGGCTCGGCGTCATTTCTCTCTGCAGCGGTCACTCCCTCCAGGAGCCCGCTCTCCTCGCAGGAGGTCGCTCCCCGGGGCAGTCGCGGTCCTCTCTCTCGGCGGTGGGACCTCTACCGGCAGTCGTACTCTCTCGGCAGGAGGTCGCCTCTCTCGGCAGGGTCGCCTCTCTCGGCAGAGCGCCTCTCTCGGCAAGGGGACGCTCTCCTCGTGCAGGCGTCACTCTCTCGGCAGGCGTCCACTCTCTCGGGCAGGGGACCCTCTCCGGGCAGAGCACTCCTCTCTCGGCTGCACCCTCGGCGACGTCACTCTCTCGGGCATGAGGACACTTTCTCAGGCAGGAGGTCGCTCTCTCGGCATGAGCGTTCACTCTCTCGGGCAGAGGCGGATCCTCTCTCGGGCAGTCGTACACTCTGTCGGGCAGGCGGTCACCTCTGGGCAAGGGGTCGCACTCTCCTCGGCAGGCGTCGCTCTCCGGGCAGGGAGTCACTCTCTCCAGGACCTCTCGGGCAGGCGGACACCTCTGGGCATGCGGACACTTCACTCAGGGCAGGAGCTCGCTCTCTCAGGCAGGAGGTCAGTCTCTCAGGCAGGTGGTCAGTCTCTCAGGCAGGCGGTCACTCTCTCGGCGGAGGCAGTCACCTCTCTCAGCAGTCGGTCACTCTCTCGTGCAGGGGGTCACTCTTCGGCAGTGGGACTCACCTCAGGCAGGTGGTCAGTCTCTCAGGCAGGTGGTCACTCTCTCGGGCAGGAGGTCACTCTCTCGGGCAGGCGGTCACTCTCTCGGGCAGGCGGTCACTCTCTCTGGCAGGCGGTCACTCTCTCGGGCAGGCGGTCACTCTCTCGGGCAGGCGGTCACTCTCTCGGGCAGGCGGTCACTCTCTCGGGCAGGCGGACACTCTCTCGGGCAGGCGGTCGCTCTCTCGGGCAGGGAGGGGTCCTCTCTCAGGCAGGCGTCACATCTGGGCAGGCAGTCACTCTCTCGGGCAGGCAGGCGGCCCTCTCTCGGAGCAGGCGACCCTCTTCGGGCAGGCGGACCTCTCCTCGGGCAGGCGACACTCTCTCGGAGGGGCGCCCTCCTGGCAGAGGTCCACTCACTCGGAAGCGGTATCTCTCGCAGGTCATCTCTCAGGCGGACACTCTCTCGGAGAGGCGACACTCTCTCGGGCAGGCGGCACTCTCTCGGGCAGGCATCGCTCTTCAGGGCAGGGGCGTCTCTCAGCATCGTCCTCCTCGGCAGGCGGTCACTTCTCTCGGCAGCGTCTCTCTCGGCAGGGGTCCCTCTCTCGGGCAGCGGCTGTCCACTCCTCGGAGGGGTCACTCTCTCGGCAGGCGGTCACTCTCCCTCAGGAGTCGCTCTCTCGGGCAGGAGGTCAGTCTCTCAGGCAGGCGGTCACTCTCTCGGGCAGGCAGTCACTCTCTCGGGCAGGCGGTCACTCTCTCGGGCAGGCAGTCACTCTCTCGGGCAGGCGCTCTCTCTCTCGGGCAGGCGGTCACTCTCTCGGGCAGGCGGTCGCTCTCTCGGGCAGGCGGTCCCTCTCTTGGGCAGGTGGACCTTCTCTCGGGCAGACGGACACTCTCTCGGCAGGGGTCACTCTCGGGACTCGGGCAGGCGGTCACTCTCTCGGGCATGCGGTCACTCTCTCGGCAGGCGGTCGCTCTCTCTGGCAGGCTGTCTCTCTCTCGGGCAGGCGGCCACTCTCTCTCGGGCAGGCGGACACTCTCTCGGGCAGGCGGTCACACTCTCGGGCAGGAGGTCGCTCTCTCGGACAGGCGGTCGCTCTCTCGGGCAGGCGGACCCTCTCTCAGGCAGGCGGTCACTCTCTCGGGCAGGCGGTCACTCTCTCAGGCAGGAGGTCGCTCTCTCGGGCAGGCGGACACTCTCTCGGGCAGGCGGACACTCTCTCGGGCAGGCGGTCTCTCACTGGACGGTACCTCTCGGGCAGGGAGGTCACATCTCCGGGCAGGAGGTCACTCCTCTAGCAGGCGGTCACTCTCTCAGGCAGGCAGTCACTCTCTCAGGCAGGCGGTCACTCTCTCGGGCAGGCGGTCACTCTCTCGGGCAGGCGGTCACTCTCTCTGGCAGGCGGTCACTCTCTCGGGCAGGCGGTCACTCTCTCGGGCAGGCGGTCACTCTCTCTGGCAGGCGGTCACTCTCTCTGGCAGGCGGTCACTCTCTCGGGCAGGCGGTCACTCTCTCGGGCAGGCGGTCACTCTCTCGGGCAGGCGGTTCTCTCTCGGCAGCAGCGGTCCTCTCTCGGCAGAGGTGCTCTCCAGCAGGGGTCTCTCTCTCAGGCAGGCGGTCACCCACTCGGGCAGGCGGTCGCTCTCTCGGGCAGGCGGTCCCTCTCTCGGGCAGGCGGTCACTCTCTCGGGCAGGCGGTCACTCTCTCGGGCAGGCGGTCACTCTCTCGGGCAGGAGGTCGCTCTCTCAGGCAGGAGGTCGCTCTCTCGGGCAGGCGGTCACTCTCTCGGGCAGGCGGTCACTCTCTCGGGCAGGCGGTCACTCTCTCGGGCAGGAGGTCGCTCTCTCGGGCAGGCGGTCACTCTCTCAGGCAGGTGGTCCTCCTCGGCAGGAGCCTTCTCGGCGGGGCCCTCCTTGGGGGTGGATCTCTCGGGCAGGGGTCCTCCTCGGGCGGGCGGTCCCTCTCGGGCAGGGGCCTCTCTGGGCAGGCGCCCTCCCCGGGGCAGGGGCCTCTCTGGGGCAGGGGTCCTCTCTCGGGCAGGCTTCCCTTTTTCCTGGGGCAGGGGGGTCACTCTCTCGGGGGGGAAAGCATTCCCCGGGGGGGGGTTCGGGCGGGCGGCACTCCGGGGGCAGGGGGCCCCCCAACCCCTCCGGCAGGGGCCCCCTTCTCGGGCGGGCACCCCCTTCGGGCAGGGGAACTCCTCGGGCAGGCGGTCACTCTCTCGGGCAGGCGGTCACTCTCTCGCGCAGGCGGTCACTCTCTCGGGCAGGCGGTCACTCTCTCAGTCAGGCAGTCACTCTCTCAGGCAGGCGGTCACTCTCTCAGGCAGGGGGTTTCCCCGCTCTCCGGCAGGGGTCGCTCTCCTCGGCAGGCGGTCACTCTCTCGGGCAGGTTTCCTCTCTCGGGCAGGCGGTTTCCTCTCTGGGGCAGGCGGTCCTCTCTCGGGCGGCGGCCTCTCTCGGGCAGGGGTCCTCTCTCGGGCAGGGGTCCCTCTATGGGCAGGCTCTCACTTCCGGGCAGGCGGTCCTCTTCGGGCAGGCGGTCACTCTTCGGGCAGGGGGGTCACTCTCTCGGCAGGCAGTCACCCCTCTCGGGCAGGGGGTCACTCCTCGGGCAGGCAGTCCTTTTCTCGGCGGGCCCGGGTCCTCTCTCGGGCAGGCGGTCACTCTCTCGGGCAGGCGGTCGCTCTCTCGGGCAGGCGGACCCTCTCTCGGGCAGGCGGACCCTCTCTCGGGCAGGCGGACACTCTCTCGGGCAGGCGGTCACTCTCTCGGGCAGGCGGTCACTCTCTCGGGCAGGCGGTCACTCTCTCGGGCAGGCGGACCCTCTCTCGGGCAGGCGGTCACTCTCTCGGGCAGGGGGTCAGTCTCTCGGGCTGGGTGTGTCTCTCTCTGGCAGGCGGTCACTCTCTCGGGCAGGCGGTCACTCTCTCGGGCAGGCGGTCACTCTCTCGGGCAGGCGGTCACTCTCTCGGGCAGGCGGTCACTCTCTCGGGCAGGCGGACCCTCTCTCGGGCAGGCGGTCACTCTCTCGGGCAGGAGGTCGCTCTCTCAGGCAGGCGGTCACTCTCTCGGGCAGGCGGTCACTCTCTCGGGCAGGCGGTCACTCTCTCGGGCAGGCGGTCACTCTCTCGGGCAGGCGGTCACTCTCTCGGGCAGGGCGAGGTCTCTCAGGGCAGGGGTCACTCCTCGGGAGGCGACCCTCGGGCAGGCGGTTCACTCTCCGGGCAGGCGGTCATTTCTCTGGGGCGGCCAGGAGGGTTTCCTCTCTCGGGCAGGCGGTCACTCTCTCGGGCAGCGGTCACTCCTCTCGGCAGGAGTCGGTCACTCTCAGGCAGGGGTCCTCTCTCGGGCAGGAGTATCTCTGGCAGGTGGCACCCCTCCCGGCAGGGTCCTCTTCGCAGGAGGTCACTCTCGGGCAGGGTCACTCTCTCGGGCAGCGGTCACCCTCTCAGGCAGGCGAGTCACTCTCGGGCAGGCGGTCACTCTCTCGGGAAGGCGGTCTCTCTCTCGGGCAGGCGGTCACTCTCTCTGGCAGGCGGTCACTCTCTCGGGCAGGCGGTCACTCTCTCGGGCAGGCGGTCACTCTCTCGGGCAGGCGGTCACTCTCTCGGGCAGGAGGTCACTCTCTCGGGCAGGCGGTCACTCTCTCGGGCAGGCGGTCACTCTCTCAGGCAGGCGGTCACTCTCTCTGGCAGGCGGTCATCTCTCGGGCAGGCGGCCCACTCTACGGCAGGAGGTCCTCTCCGGGCGGGCGGGTCACTCTCTCGGGCAGGCGGGGCACTACTCTCGGGCAGGAGGTCCCTCTCTCGGGCAGGCGGTCGCTCTCTCGGGCAGGCGGACGCTCTCTCGGGCAGGCGGACGCTCTCTCGGGCAGGCGTCCTCTCTCGGGCAGGCAGGTCCTCTCTGGCAGGCGGTCTCCCCTTCTCGGGCATGCGGTCACTCTCCCCCTTCCCGGGCAGGGGTCACTCTCTCGGGCAGGCGGTCACTCTCTCTCGGGCGGTGGTCACTCTCTCGGGAAGGGTCCTCTCCCCGGGCAGGAGGTCATCTCTCGGCAGGGTCATCTCCGGGCGGGCGGTCACTCTCTCGGGGAGGTCATTTCTCTCAGGCAGGCGGGGTCACTTTTCGGCGCGGTCACTCTCTCGGGCAGGCGGTCACTCTCTCGGGCAGGCGGTCACTCTCTCGGGCAGGCGGTCACTCTCTCGGGCAGGCGGTCACTCTCTCGGGCAGGAGGTCACTCTCTCAGGCAGGCGGTCACTCTCTCGGGCAGGCGGTCACTCTCTCAGGGCGGGGTCACTCTTTCGGGCAGGTGGTCACTCTCTCGGGCAGAGGACTCCTCTCTCGGGTAGGCGGTCCCTCTCTCGGGCAGGAGGTCGCTCTCTCGGTCAGGCGGTCGCTCTCTCGGGCAGGCGGTCACTCTCTCGGCAGGGTCCTCTCCCCAGGCTGGGGGCCATCTTTTCGGGCAGGCGGTCACTCTATCGGGCAGGGCGGCCCTCTCTCGGCGGGCGGTCACTCTCTCGGCGGGCGTCAACACTTTTCGGGCGGGGTCACTTTTCGGCAGGAGGTCACTCTTTTCGGGCAGGCGGTCACTCTCTCGGCAGGCGGTCACTCTCTCGGGCACGCGGTCACTCTCTCGGGCAGGGGCACTCTCTCAGGCAGGGGGTCCCTCTCTCGGGCAGGGGTCCACTCTCTCGGAATGGGGGCACTCCTCTGGGCAGGCGGTCCTCTCTCGGCAGGGGTCGCTCCCCTCGGAAGGAGGTCGCTCTCTCAGGCAGGAGGTCGCTCTCTCGGGCAGGAGGTCGCTCTCTCGGGCAGGCAGTCACTCTCTCGGGCAGGCGGTCACTCTCTCGGGCAGGCGGGGACCCTCTCTGGGGCAGGAGTCGCCTCTCGGGCAGGTGGTCTCCCTCTGGGGCAGGCGGACCCTCTCTCGGGCAGGCGGTCACTCTCTCGGGCAGGCGGTCACTCTCTCGGGCAGGAGGTCAGTCTCTCAGGCAGGTGGTCACTCTCTCGGGCAGGCGGTCACTCTCTCGGGCAGGCGGTCACTCTCTCGGGCAGGAGGTCACTCTCTCGGGCAGGAGGTCACTCTCTCGGGCAGGCGGTCACTCTCTCGGGCAGGAGGTCACTCTCTCGGGCAGGCGGTCACTCTCTCGGGCAGGCGGTCACTCTCTCGGGCAGGCGGTCACTCTCTCGGGCAGGCGGTCACTCTCTCGGGCAGGAGGTCGCTCTCTCAGGCAGGAGGTTGCTCTCTCGGGCAGGCGGTCACTCTCTCTGGCAGGGGCCCCCGGGGGTCGCTCCCCTGGGTGGGTTTAGGCGGCACTTCCCCGGGCAGGGGCCACTCTCTCGGGCAGGCAGTCACTCTCTCAGGCAGGAGGTCACTCTCTCAGGCAGGAGGTCACTCTCTCAGGCAGGAGGTCACTCTCTCAGGCAGGCGGTCACTCTCTCAGGCAGGCGGTCACTCTCTCAGGCAGGCGGTCACTCTCTCAGGCAGGCGGTCACTCTCTCGGGCAGGAGGTCGCTCTCTCGGGCAGGAGGTCGCTCTCTCGGGAAAGGTGGTCATCTCTCGGCAGGCGTCACTCCCCTCAGGCAGGCGGTCACTCTCTCGGGCAGGCGGTCACTCTCTCGGGCAGGCGGACCCTCTCTCGGGCAGGCGGACCCTCTCTCGGGCAGGCGGACACTCTCTCAGGCAGGAGGTCGCTCTCTCGGGCAGGCGGACACTCTCTCGGGCAGGCGGACCCTCTCTCGGGCAGGCGGACACTCTCTCGGGCAGGCGGTCACACTCTCGGGCAGGAGGTCGCCACTCTCTCGGGCAGGAGGTCACTCTCTCAGGCAGGCGGTCACTCTCTCGGGCAGGCGGTCACTCTCTCGGGCAGGCGGTCACTCTCTCGGGCAGGCGGTCACTCTCTCGGGCAGGCGGTCACTCTCTCGGGCAGGCGGTCACTCTCTCGGGCAGGAGGTCACTCTCTCGGGCAGGAGGTCACTCTCTCGGGCAGGCGGTCACTCTCTCGGGCAGGAGGTCACTCTCTCGGGCAGGCGGTCACTCTCTCAGGCAGGCAGTCACTCTCTCGGGCAGGCGGTCACTCTCTCGGGCAGGAGCTCGCTCTCTCAGGCAGGGGGTGCTCTCTTCGGGAGGGCGGCACACCTCCGGGGAGGTCGTCTCTCGGGCGGGTCACTTCTCGGCAGGCGGTCACTCTCTCGGGCAGGCGGTCACTCTCTCGGGAAGGCTCTCTCGGGGCGGCGGTCACTCCTCTGGCAGGGGTCCTCTCTCGGCAGGGGTCCCTCCTCGGGCAGGGCGTCACTCTCTCGGGCAGGGGCTCGCTCCTCGCAGGCAGGGGGGGGGGGGGGGGGGGGGGGGGGGGGGGGGGGGGGGGGGGGGGGGGGGGGGGGGGGGGGGGGGTGGGGGGGGGGGGGGGGGGGGGGGGGGGGGGGGGGGGGGGGGGGGGGGGGGGGGGGGGGGGGGGGGGCGGGGGGGGGGGGGGGGGGGGGGGGGGGGGGGGGGGGGGGGGGGGGGGGGGGGGGGGGGGGGGGGGGGGGGGGGGGGGGGGGGGGGGGGGGGGGGGGGGGGGGGCGGGGGGGGGGGTGGGGGGGGGGGGGGGGGGGGGGGGGGGGGGGGGGGGGGGGGGGGGGGGGCCCCTCTCTCGGAACCCCCCGGGCACTCCCCCGGGGCAGGGGTCCTTTAAGGGGGGGTCCCCTCTCGGGCGGCGGCCTCTCTCGGGGCGGCCTCTCTGGGGGGGTCCCTTCGGGAGGGCGGGCCTCTCTCGGAGGGATCCTTTTCCGGAGGGGCCCTTTCGGCGGGGGTTCCCCGGGGGGCCGGGCCCCGGGGCCCGGCTCCTTTTTCCCGGGGGCGGTCCTTTTCCCGGGGGGGGCCCCCGGGGGCTCCCCCTTGGGCCCCTCTGGGGGGTACCTCCGGGCAGGGGGCATTTCCCCTCCCCTTTGGGGCCCCCCCGGGGGGGGGTCCTTTTGGGGAGGGGTCCCTTTTCCGGGAGGGGTCCTTTTGGGGGGGGGCCCCTCCCCTTTGGGGGCCCCTCTCTGGGCGGGGGTTTCTCCGGGGGTTTTGGGGGGTCCTCTCTCGGGGGGGTCCCCCGGCTTTCCCCGGGGGGGCTCATCCGGGGAAATTTCCCCCGGGGGGGGCCCCCCTTTGGCCTTTCCCCCGGGACTTTCAGGGGGGGCCCCTTTTTCCCGGACTCCCCCCGGGCGGGGGCCCCCTCCCGGGCGGGTTGTTTCTCTCGGGGGGGGCCCCGGGGCGGGGCATTTCCGGGGGGTTCCCCTTCCAGGGGTCATCCCCGGGGCAGGGGGGGGCCTTTCCCGGGGGGGTCCCTTCCCCGGGGGCCTTCCCGGGGGGCCCTCTCTGGGGCAGGGGCCTCTCTGGGGGCGGGGGCCCTTCTCCCCCCTTTTTTTTTTGGGGGGGTTCTTGGGGGGGTCCCCTTTTTGGGGGGTGCCCCCGGGGGGGGCCCTCTGGGGGCGGGGCCCTCTTCGGAGGGGTACTCCCCGGGAGGCGCCCCTTTTGGGGGGAGGGGGGTCACCTCTCGGGCGGGGTCCTCTTGGGGGGCTTTCCTCCGGGGGGCCCTTTGGGGGGCGGCCCCCGGGGGGGCCCTCCCCAGGGGCCCTTTGGGGGCCGGCATTTCCCGGGCCCCCGGGGGGCCCCTCGGCGGGGCCTCTTCGGCAGGGGGTCCCCCCAAGGGGTCCCCCCGGCAGGGGGATTTTCCCCCGGGGGGGTACTCTCCCCGGGGGGGTTCCCGGGGGGGTTTCCGGGGTTCGGGCAGGGGCCCCCCGGGGGGGGATCTCGGGGGGCCCCTTTCGGGGGCCCAGGGGGGGCCCCCCGGGCAGGAGCACTCTCTCGGGCGGGGGGGCCCCTTTTGGGGCAGGCGGTCCTCCTCGGGGGGGGGGCCCTTTTTGGGCAGGGGTCCCCTAACCTCTTCGGGGGGGGCCCCTCCGGGGGGGCCCCCGGGGGGAGGGGTTCCCCCCGGGCAGGGGCTTTTTTTGGGCCCCCCCTTTGGGTTCTGGGCAAGGCCGGTCCCCCCCGGGGGCCGGCCTCTCTCGGGAGGGGTCCTCTCTGGGGGCGGCATCCTGGGGGGCCTCTCTGGGGGGGGCCTTTTCCGGGCGGGGCCTCTTTTTGGGCAGGGGTTCCTTCGGGGGCTCCCTTTGGGGGGCTCCAGGGGGGGGCCCTCTTGGGGGCGGGGCCATTTAGGCGGGGCCTCTCTCGGGGGGGGGGGTTTTTGGGGGGGGGCCCTCTTCGGGGGGGGGGGGGGCCCCCCCGGGCGGGGCCCCCGCAGGGGGTCCCTTTCCGGGGGCCACTCTCGGGGGGGTTCCCCCCCGGGGGGATCCTCCCGGGCCCCCCGGGGGGGTCACCTTGGGGCAGGGGGCCCTCTGGGGCAGGGGGCACTCTTCGGGGGGGGGTTTTCCTTTTCCCGGGCGGGGGGCCTTTTCCGGGCAGGGGTCCTTTGGGGGGGAACCCCGGGCAGGCGGGTCCTCTCGCGGCGGCCCTTTTGGGCGGGGTCTTCTCAGGGGCCCCCCCGGGGCGGGCCTTCGGCGGGGGGTTTTGGGCCCCCTCTCCGGGGGGGGCCTTCGGCAGGGGCCCTTTTGGGGCAGGGGGCCCCTTTTGGGGGGGTTTCTTTCGGGGGCGGGCACTCTCTCGGCGGGGTTTTTTGGGGGGGTCACCTCTTCGGAGGGGTCCTCTTCGGCGGGGGGCCCTCTCTCGGGCAGGGGCCCCTCTCTCGGCAGGGGCCTCCCCGGGGGGGTCATCCTGGGGGGGCCCCCCCGGGGGCGGTCACTCTCTCGGGCAGGGGGTCCTCTTCGGGCAGGGGGCCCCTTTGGGCGGCGGCCCTCT